>PVIY010014968.1:27417-55193 GCA_004026745.1 Myrmecophaga tridactyla
TATATATATATATATGTTTTTCTAGTAATTCTACCTAAATATCATTAAAACAAATTGATAAAAGGATATAGTGGCTGTGAAAAATCTCTCAAGTTGACATCAATAAATATCAAACATAATCTTTTCCATGTTAAAAATAAATTTAAGAACAGTTTATAGAATATTATGGGATAATGGTTGAATGATTTAAGTTTCTTTTAGAAAGTTTCCTAGTTATGCAATTTTAGACATATTGAAAATTGTTTTTATTCTTTTTCTGCTATTTTTTTTTATGTTTAAACTGTTGGATGTAAAAAAGTGATACTTGTGGGCAGGCCATGGTGGCTCAGCAGGCAGAGTTCTTGCCTGCTGTGTCGGAGACCTGTGTTTGATTCCTGGTGCCTGCCTATGCAAAAAAAAAAAAAAAAAAAAAAAAAAAAAAAAAAGAAAAAGAACACTTTTATCCCCAAGCTGGGTTATTCCTATATTTTACTATTCTTTTTTTTTTTTTTAATTTTTAACTTGCAATTAAACATAAACCATCAAAAATAGAAACTGGATGTCTAGAAAAGTTTAATGCCATTCCCTAAAGTTTGTTTCATTATTTCAGTAGGATGTTGAAATTTATCTGGTCATATGGAATTATTCAGGGATTTGTTATATAATTAACATTATGAATATGATTTCTCATTTTTTAGTTCAGAATAATCTGAGAAGATTGTCTCCCACAGTGCATACCAACTAAATTTCACTGTTCTTTAGCAACTCAGTTACTCTAAAAATTACTTGTAAGAATAATACCTGTCAATAAATTTGCTAAAGATCTACTTTTAACCGATGCTGAAAGCTATGTGGTTAAAAAATAAATGATGTTTTACAATTGAGATAAACAACTCAAAATTATTTATTCATCATCCTCATTGCTATGAATATAACCCTCTTTCACTGCAATACTGTCAGATCTATCAACTTATAACTGTGCCATATCCCTTAGAATTAAAATATGGAAAAATTGTAATAAAAAATGAAAAAGCAGGGATAAGAAATGATAGAAGTGATAAGAATCATAGATTTCTCCCTAAATATCTTAAATTCCCACGAAACTTTCTTCACTCTCAAGGTCAATGAACATGTATAATGGTCCTCATCATGCTTTTTATACTTTTACAATGTTCATTATTAAATGGTTAACTGATTGTGACCTGAAAGAGCATAAAGGCCTATCTGAGATTTAAATACAACTAAGACTTATTTTACTATGTCAGTGATAAACACAGAGAAATCTGGCAGCTAAATATTGTTTATATATTTTGATGTCATTAAAAGAAAATTCGTTTCATTATTTTAAAGTGAACATTTCTTCAGCAGTCGTAAATTTCATTCTGCAGTGCTGTCTTCATACGCAAACATAAGTAGAGATTGTGTGTGACTTCTGTAAATGAGTTAGTGACACTTAAATTGCAATATACTAAAAGACTAAAAATAAAATCTCACAATGATTACCTTTATAAAGTGAGATTCTGTAGGTCTTTTAAGATTTGTTTTTTTTGGGGGGCGGGTAGTGCAAGGTCCGAGAATCGAACCCAGGTCTCCAGCATGAAAGGCGAGCGTTCTACCACTGAACCACCCATGCACCCACTGAGATTTGTTCTGAATGTACTAATTTTCTCTTTCTTTCCAAAATTACTGACAGGATTGTTTATTTCCTTATTGCTTCTTATAAATTCACAACTCAGATAATAAGTTGATTGATTAACATAATAGAAATTCTATGTGTTTATTCTCTATGAATATTTCATGGAATACCATAAAATAGCAGTATTAGATGTACAAAGTACACGTTAGCCAAAACCTAACTATCCACATATAGATACACGCACTCTCTGTCATACACAAACAAACACCAAGATTACCATAGAAACACCAAGATTTTCCATAGTTAACAGAGTCTACTATGACCCTACTGAAGGAATTAATTCATTATGAGTGGGAGATTGAGGGGCACTCATAATGAATTAATTATGTAAATATACATATGTCAGTATGTATATTTTTAAGACTTTATGGAAATATAAGTTACCGACCATTCAATGACTTTTTTTTAGTAAATTTATGATGTTCCACCATCCCCATAATCTAATCTTAGAATACTTCCAACATCCCCCAAATAAACATGATGCCCTATGGCAGTCATCTCTATTCCCACTCCAGTCCCAGGAGACCCTAATGTACTTGCTTACTGTATATATTTGGGAATTTTCTGGGCATTTCAGATATATGGCACTATATAATATGTGATCATTTTTGACTGACTTCTTTCATATAACGTAATGTTAAGGTTCATCCAAGTTGTAGCACACACCAGAACTTTCTCCCATTTTATTGTCAAATATTTTTCCATTGTATGGATAGAGCACATGTTTTTTTTGCATTCACTAGTTGATGGACATATAGATGATTTATACTTTTGATTATTATGAGTAATGTTGTTATGAACATCACATACCGATCTTTGAGGGATGTTTAGTTTCCTAACTATAAAACAAATATCATGCAATGGGTTGACTTAAGCAATAGGAATTTACTGGCTTACAGCTTGTGCATAGAAGTCCAAACTCAGGGCATCAGCAAGGCAATTCTTTTTCCACAAAATCTTTTGCATTCTGGAGCTGGATGCTGGTAATCTTGGGACTTGGCTTTTTCATCATAAAGTGATGCATATGGCAGTATCTTTTCCTTTATCTCCTTGGTTCTGTTTACTTCCAGCTTCTGAGTGCTCCCGTGGCTTCTCTTTCTGTGTCCACTTTCCTTTATTTATGAGGACTTTAGCCATATTGACGTAAGGCCCACACTCTTTCAGTTTGGACACTTTAACAAATAACATTTCAAAGGTCCTGTTTACAGATGGGTTCAACCCACAGGACCAGGGAATGGGACCTGGACATAACTTTTGTGGGAGATATGATTCAATGCCCAACAAGGGACATTTGAAAAACAATTTTTATTTTTGGGTGGATATCTAAGAATGGAATTGCTAGGTCTTATGGGAGCACTATGTTTAACATTTTCAGAAACTACTAAACTGTTTTCCAAAGTGTTTCCACTATTTTATATCCCCACCAGTAATGTATGGGCTTCCTCTATCTCGCGCAGTTCTAGGTGATGATACCTTCATTACGGTCCAAAGTTCAAAGAACTCAGAAAAGGACACGAACTGTGTATTCATGATGCCAGTTCTAAGGCATCTTCACTTTTACTATTTTCAACTTTACTTAATCTATGTTTCAGATTGGTTCTGTCCTGGCATCTTTTTTAACTGGCTCTAGGAGAAAAAGTGGAGACCCACACAGACTGCAAGTGTTATGTGGCTTAACCAGTTCTCCACACTGGTGAGGTTGACTTCATTTAGATTATTTTTCTAACTCAGAGAGAGAAAAGAAAACATGTTTTTATAATATATCAAGATAGCTAACAAAACTTTTTGAATAGTCACTCAACTCTGTAGTATAATTTGGAAGGAGTTAAACCCTGGTCTACAGATCCATACCTTCACATTTGACTTCAAATTACTTCATTTTACTTAGCTTCAGTTTTCCCTCTTCAAAAAAGATAAGCTGCAGTTGCTGGAAGTATTACGTGGTATAATGTATGAATGCCTGACTGCATTTCCCAGCACAGAGTAAGAACTCATTAAGCGACTGACAAGGTAGATGTTATCTTCACGCATATCAAATTGCTAGTAAACACTTGGCGAGCATTTCTCAGAATTTTGGGAGTAGCTGATAATACAAAAACTGAGAGTAACACAGTAACTATTCAAAGAGAGGAAACTTCTCAACAGGAATCATGAGAACAACCTCTTGTGCTAATCTTTAAAATACTTTCAAGAATAAAATGGTGACTCCTGTCCGGGAATGGATCTGAAACAAAACAACCAGCACTGGAAAAGGATTCTGAAGTATATTTTTATATACCTTATTCTGTGACTTTCAAATAGAATCCATGGAATCTTTCACCAACTTTTGATGCACTGGCTCCACTCCAGACCGATTAAAACATCTCATCTGGGAGTGGGGCATTCATATTTAATATAAAATAAAAGCATTTAACTCTAAAAATACAGGCACTGTACATATATTTTATTTATCACCAGTCTTTAGTCAATAACTTGAAAATGCTTTTTTTTTTTTAACATGGGCAGGCTCCAGGAATTGAATCCAGGTCCCCAGCACAGCTGGCAAGAATTCTGCCACTGAGCCACTGGTGTACCACCTTGAAATTGCTTTTTAAGTTGCAAAACAAATAAAAAATCTCCTGAGTTTCCTGCTTACACTCATCTGCTGTATCTGTTGAGACATACTTTGAGAGACACATGGCAGACAGAATCCTTCACTCACAATAGCTTCACATCAGATCACTGATGGCTCTTATGCTGATATAAAAATACATAGGATGTGTTATGGCCAATCTGCAGGACTGACCGTCCACTAGGACCAGATAGATAGCACTTGAGGGATATGTTTTGTTCATAATTAAATACAGGCAATTACTTTTCTGGCAAAGTATTTTAAGCAGCTGGAATTGAGCCTCTGATGTTTTTCTAAACTTGGACCTCAAAGTTTCACTTTTCAAAACTTAACCTTTAAAAGTATTCCAGCAGCTACATAAAAGTAGGTTTTACTAGAAGAATCAAACAAATTCTGTACTCATTAACTGCTGGCAATGACATTTTTTCATAGGTTACATATGTGCCCTATATGTGCAGTTGCTTATTAGAACCACTTTATAGGAAGCTGAGGGAAAATCTGCATCATTTACATTTTATTTGTCTTTGGATTCTCACACTTTTGAGACTACTGCATGTATCGAAAGAAAGATGGAAACTAGATTGCTGATATAATTAGACCACTCCATATTCTCCTATTATTTTCTTAAAGGAATCAAAAGAAGTTTGAATTCTTTTTCAATCCTCTTTGATAGTCTAGAGCTCTAAAAGAGTACTGTATATATTGAGTAGCAGAGTAATATCTCATTAATTCCACTCTGTCAACTAGTTTACTAGTATGGGCCATGTACTGTCCTCGATACTTGGGTAAAAGTGCTATCTTCATATTTGTTACATAGCAATCTTGTTTTTGAGAAGCTGTTAAAGTACTGTTGAAAGGACATATTATGATGTATCATGGTGGTAAAATTGGAGATGCAAATAACGTTCATATTAGAGATACATTTTGTACTGACTAAATCCCCTATAATTATTGAAGTTCGCATTTAGGGAAAGACCAGCTAAGGGTATGTGTGTGTGTGTGTGTGTGTGTGCAAAACACACACAATAATAATCTGTATACTGAAGTATATATAGACAGTAATTGTATTGTTGAATACACAGGAATAAAAATTGAAATTAATGACAGTGACAGGTTAGGAATAGATCCATGGCTTTCTATAAATGAGATAATTTTTGCAAATTCAAAAATTCTGGACAATATCCAAAGAGCAACATGTGCACTGATTTAGTAAATCTTGGACTGTATCTGTAAAATAACCTTCCATCATGTTGAAAAATCTGATTATTTGCATGCTTTAGCGTTCAGTTTTTGATATAGTTAGTTTAGAACATGAGCATTCTTTTTCACCTCTGAAAATTATAAAAATAATCTGTTTTTGTACAATAAATACCAACTGCTCTCAAAAGTAGAGAAAAATGATTCTCTTACCATGCTATAAGATATAAACTCCTTGAGATTAGTGGGTACACCTTATTTGCTTTGATTGCCTCAGAATTTAAAATGTTCTTGGCATATCTTAAGTATTTAGTAAGCATTGACTTATTGATTTACAAAAATTTAAAGCTTCTATTTCATTTTAATTCTGAATAATTTTATCAACTTCATAAGATGTTTCATATATATTATTCCAATATCAGGGACAAATATTCTAATATTACATTTCATATTAATTTCATATTCATTATTCCAAAATCAAGAACATCTAAATAATCCACCAGTATGAAGACAATTTACCAATACCTGTTCAGTATATCCCAGAGAGATCTTTTCATTGCTGTTAATTTACATTGCCATTTTAGATTTTTTAAAAATTCACACTGAAAGAAATCACAAATATTTTATCCTTTAGCAGCCTGTCTCTTTGTGATTTTCAGTAAAATATCAGTTAAGAAAAAGAAACAAATGTTCTCAGTTGTTAGATTCGAAGATTCAAGTATGAACCCTAATTCTTAAAGAAGATTGATGAAGATCATACTGCCGGGCACTTTGTCTCTGACAAGAAAAATGACTTAAATATGACAAAAAAGATACAGGTGTCATACCTTAATGATAACCAAAGTGCATCTCTATGGTCCAGTAACTGTTGGTACTTAATTTCAACAAAATCACACTCATCCCCAAACTTTTTCAGTGTGGCCATACAAACACGACAATAACCTTAAATCTTGTTGACAACTGCTTCCCTTCCCTTTCAGCAGGCAGTCAGTCACAGTTCAAATGGTATCACACAGAAGGGTAATTCCCAGTATCTCTCACATTCTCTTAACTCAGATCTAGTCCTGTGTGACAGAGATGAATGTTGGGTCAGAAATGCTAAAACTTCCCTAAAGAACATACAATCAGCCAAGCAATTAGAAGCAGCAGAAAAGAGTAAATCAGTTTCATTTTAGTGTAACAGTCACCCTGACTCCCAAATTGTTCCAGACATTTCTGTTCGGTAGTGGAGGAGAAAGAATTGCTTCTCCGTTAGGAGATTAGACTGAGATTACACAAAGAAAGTCAAAATGAAGACAAATGGCTCACTTTAGGTAGAGATTTACTCCAAGAAAGTGCCATGTAATTATTAATATTCAGAGTATTCCTACTCACAATTATTTTGTAAAGCAACTCCAGCAGCCAAGGTGCAAATGCCTGTGGAACTTCCTTAATGAAGTAGTTAAATATCTAACGTGTGTGTGTGTGTGTGTATAGATAGATTGATTGATTGATAGATAGATAGGTTGATAGATAGCTATGGATATAATGAGTGTGGCCACTTAAAGCTGTATATACCCCCAGAAAAGCATGTTCTTAAATCTAATCCATTTCTGTGAGTGTGAATCCATTGTCAGCAGGATATTTTGATGAAGCTACTTCAGTTAAGGTGTGACCCACCTCATAAAGGATGGGTCTTGATCCTATTACTAGAGTATTTTATGAATGAAATGAATACAGAGAGAGAGAAAGCCATGGAAGAAGGCAACTGAAGTCAGTGGGACTAGAAGAGACGGGAAAGACCAGCAGAAATTGCCATGTGCCATGTGGCAGATGAGCCAAGTATCACCTGCAACCAGTCTTTGGAAAGAAAACATCGCCTTGATGATCCCTTGATGATGCCTTGATTTGGATTTCCCATACTCTGTGAGCAAATAAATTCCTGTTGTGTAAGCCAAACCATCTAATGATATCTGTTTTGAGAAGCCTAGGAAAGTAAATCAATTAGATGGAGGTACACACTATTTGTTTTTAATCTGGGTAGACAAATCAGTGGGCAATTTGGTCAGCTATTAAAGTAGAAATTGCTGCTTTAGATAGTCTAAAAAATGATTTTTGGGTTCTGGTTTTATAATTTTTTTCTTTGGTTTTAAAATTTATTAGCTAAAAAATCTTGGTCAAATCACTCAAACATTCTGAACTTGAGGTGCCCTGCTTGTAATCAGAGGATAGGTGCTCCCTAGTCCTAAACATAAAGCACACATTCTAATCTCGATTTAAAAATTAATAACATTACATTGCTAATAATTCTTTATACTCTCCATTTCCATTATGAATATTATACCTATGGTCATACATAGATAATTCATCATCTGCAAAGTAAATCTTTACCTCTTAACATTTCTCCCAGGAAACATCTCATTTTGTTGCACTTGCATTAACATCTGGGAGAAAATTCACCTTCACTTATGCTTGTTTGACTCCATTTACCATTTTATAGTGAAATTATCCATTTATGTGTCACTCTTGGACAAGACTTAGAGCAACTTTAAGTCACACATTATTTCTCATTCATATTTTTATCTCCAGCATTCAACACTAAGTCTAGCACATTGCAACTACTTAATTAATATTGGTGAATCAATAGCCCGGTACTGTGAGTGTGGCCAGGGTGAAAAGAAATGAGAAATTATTTATTTTTATCATTTTTCTATTTTTTCTCCTGGAACTACATTTCTAAAGAATGAGATTCGGAGAGGCATATTTAAGAATGAAGTAAGTTTTTGCTTCAGTTTTGAATTATCTTTACAAAGAAGAGAAAGAGTCATCTTAAGAGACCCAGGGATTTGGAAATTTAAGATAACCATTCTCTATTCCAGGTTTTTATCATCCAAGCAGGAAGTAAACTGAGTGTTAGAATATCCTTTCGTTGAGGAAAAAATCAAAAAACAACTATGTCATACAGTTTACTGGATGTCCTTATTTGTAAAAAAGATGAGCATTGACATTAGTTAGAAACTTCAGTGAAGCCAGACATTATCTTTGTAACCCTACATATAAATTTCTTCCCTCAATCTTGTCCAATAAATATTACTAACCCTAATTTACAAATGAAAATATTGCAATTTTTAAATTACTTAAGTTTACATTGATGATAAATGAGACACGATTTGAATCTTAGCTCCAAAGTTTATCCCATCTTTTTTTTTCTTCACTGTAAATTCTTGAGGCACTATTTTAACCAAGGAGGCAGTTACTGGTGAGTAACTGTATTAAGAGCCAAATTCAGCAAATATGCAAAACTTTATTTCATTCTCTCTTCTGTGGCTCTACTCTGGTCTCGCACAGACTTATATATTCTTATGTGTCTGATAAATTTATCTAGGGAAAAGTGTTGGATATTTGGCTATTTCTAATGATGTTAAATGCATTATTTAGTTGAGGTAATAAAATATTAATGACCTACTCACTTGAGTTTATATTATTATTTTACATCCTGTGAAATACACATGAAAGCCAAAAAAGCTAAATCTATATTAGAGATGGTCTGGCTTCCTTTGATATCTCAGACTCCCTGAAGTTTAACATTCAGACCCTTTAAATAGGTTTAGGTTCCAGCAGAATAAATGCCCATGAGCTTCTTTATAGAGAACATTTTGGTTTGAAAAATTGGCACATTCCTAATTGCATTGCGTGCCCTGGCAAAAGATTTTACTTTATAAGAGGAACGTTGGCATTATTCACTGGAATTTCTTAAACTAAATCAAGAAATCAACATTGGCAATTAGATTTCTGGAACACTCTGCTTTTCCTAAATATTACAGTGTATAAACCAGAGGCCACATAAAACAAATAAATGAAGCAGGTGTGAGACAGAATTGGAAGACTGCCGACTGATCAGCAACACCATGGTTTTATTATCTAACGAGAAACACATTTTGTTGATATTTAGACTTTCTCCCTCCAGATTAACTTCTGCCAACTGGATGTATTTCAGTGAACATAATGGCCATAACTATTCCAGATTCAGATAACTGATTGGTGTTGCAATCTATACTTACCAAAGATTTTTCTCTACATGCACATGAAGACACCAATACAAGCACCCAAAGTCAACTATTTTTCAGGTTCTTTGTACAGGCAAATCTGGAAATGTATGCCTGTATTTTCTTAGCATTAGAATTTGTTTTAGCAGATCATTAAGATAATAAGCAGAGCAATAAAAATTAATCATTAATTATTTCTTTTAAATGAATGAGTCCAAGTTGTGGAGTTTATAAATGTAAGTATATAAAATAATCATGCAATATAAAAGAGAGAGATTATAGGTGTGGAAGGGGTAGGAATTATGTCTACACAAGATGCCGTAAAATTGAACTTTGTTTGCTGTGATCATTTATATATTCAAATTGGATATAATAAAAAATGTGGCTTCAATGGTTCTGTCTCTTATTATATATACTCAACAAGTATATTCAAATATTCATAATCATAACTCTTTTCCAGGTTATATTAATACTTATGTTAACTCTCATATGCAAAGATCACCCTGTTTATTCCAAACTTAGCGTATTTTGTATCTTTTTCTTCCTCCCAGTGATAGAGATATAGATATACAGAGTCTTTGTTTTTCTTTTTTTGAGCTGCAAAACTATATAAAGAAAAGCAAATTTTTGTCAGCAAAAAATGATAAACTAGGAAAAACATTTGCCTTATATATGGCAGACAATGGGCTATGTTCATGTTAAAAACAACAGCAACATAACCTTGTTAGCTAAAAATGATATTAAATAAAATGCATGTGCTAAAAATGTAAGATCCATTGAGTTTTAGCAAATATATAAAGCCACTTAACCACCATTTACACTATTCATCTCCAAAGCACTCCCCATTCAGGTGACCACTGATATAATTTCTACACTATAGAGTAGATATTGCTGTTCTATAACTTTATAGAAATAGAACCATAGAGAATGCCGTATTTTTATGTCTGTTTTCTTTTAGCTAACATAACATTTTTAAGATTCTTTCATGTTGCTGCATAGATCAGTTGATTCTTTCCACTTTATCAATATACTAAAATATGTTTATCCATTTGTCTCTTGATGAATATTTTTGTCATAGTTTTTGTTCATTTTGTTGTGTTAGATGCAGCATTTTTACAGATATCCTTTAATTGGCTGAAGAAATGCTCTTCTATTTCTAATTTCCTGAGAAGTTTTATCATGAATGATGAATTTTATTTCTTTTTAAGTTTTTATTTCTGTATCAGCAGAGGGGAGAAAGAGTGAACATATATACTTTTCCTTATTTAGTTTGCTAATAACGTGTATTCCTTTTTTGAAATGTTAATTGAAAGATACAAATTAAACCCTACACATGGTTGTGATATATAATCTTTTCAATGTATTTCCAGGTTCATTTACTTAAAATATGGTTTAAATATTCTGCATCTATTTTTATGAAACATATTGGTCTAATGTATTGGTCTAACATATATTGCTTATATGTCTTTGCTTAATTTTGTTATTAGGACAATTCTGATATTATAACATTAGTTGGGAAGTTTATTCTTTTCTTTCCTGAAATAATTTGAATGAAAATGGTATTAAATGGCAACTTCCAGGAAGATGTGGAGTAGTAGAGTAGAGTAGGCTGACTTCACCCACAGTGCATGGAAAAATAAGAAAAACATAAAAAATAAAATGAAATAAGCAAACAAGACTGCAGTTGAAGCAGAGACTAGGACAGAGAGAGTTCACAGTCATGAGTTCACTAGGGGAAGGCAGCACACCGGGGAACATGGGCCCTAATGCAGTAGCTTGCTCCTGTGTTCTTCTCTGATACTGCAGCTGGCCTAACAGGTTTTCTTTCATTGCTCTGTGGCTGGAAGTTTCCATGGGGAGGCCCAAGGGCAGTGAATATGTTTTCCCCATGCACAGACATCACTGGGTTTGTGCATGGTGCCTGCTCCCCACCCCTGAGGCAGGCTGCCATGGGTGCCTGGTTATTACAGAGACTGGGGACCTCCCCTAAGGAGATGGGGTGACATGAAGTAGAGCCAGTCCAATGGCTAGCCAGTGAAGGAGAATTACAGGGGTCCAGTCCTACTCCCCTTCACTCACAGAGGCCTGGGGATCTCAGGCATGGATGGATGGAGAGGTAGGCTGAGGTTGGCCAAGCCCCATGCCACCATCTTCCTTCCTTCCTTCCTTTTTTATTTTTTTTCTTCTGCACAGGCTGGTAGTTTAACCTGAGTCACCCACATGACAGGTAGGCTTTATACTGCTGAACCCATGTACACCATTTTCTGTTTATTTTTTAACAGATGCTCAACTATTTTTTTTTCTATTTTCTGGTGTATAGGCTGGGCATTGAACCAAGGTCTTCTGCATGACAGATGGACTTTCTGCAGCTGGACCACCTGTGCACCTTTTTCTGCCTAGTACTTAATAGATGCTCAAGTATTTTTCTTTCTTCTTTTCTTGTTTTATTTGTGCATGAGCTGAGAGTCAAATCTGGATCTCCTACATGACAGGCAGGTGTTCTGCCACTGATCCACCTGTGCATATTTTCTGCCTAGCTTTTAACAGACCCCCAAGTAGAATTACAGCTCCTACATGAGATCTGGACTTTGGTTTAGCAGGGAACTTCAGACAAGAAGCCAACTTGTAAAATAACAATACTAAGATAATCAAATACCTAAACATAACAGAAATTCATAAAGCGTGTGAAGATCAGGCAGAAATGGTCCAGCTAAATGACCAAACCAAACACCAGAGAGGACACAGAATATGGGACAACTTTTCAAGGATATTTATAAAGAAATAAAGGATATCAAGAAGGTACCAGAAGAGCATAAAAAAGAGTTTGAAAGATTAAATAGAAAAATAGAAAATCTCACAGAGATGTAAGATAACTGTAGAATGAATTAGAATAACACATGATAGCACACTCCAAGAAGTGGAAGGAAGAATAAGTGAGATAGAAGACAGAACAATTGAACTAGATCATACAAAAGAACAAATTGTAAGGAAGATGGAAAAAACAAAACTGGATCTCAGGGAAATTATAGACAACAAAGGCATGCAAATATAAGTATTATTGGTGTCCCAGAAGGAGAAGGGTAAGTGCTAGGAAGGTTAATTGCAGAGATAATTGGAGAAAACTTTCCAACCCTTATAAAATACATAAATATACAAATCAAAGAGGCCCAATGAAACTCAAATATAATAAATCCAAATGGACTTACTCCAAAACACATACTAATCAGATTGTTAAAGAGAAACAAGAAGTCCTGAAAACAGCACACAGATAAAATGATCTCCTACATAGAAGGGAAATCACATAAGACTGAGTTTGGACTACTCAACAGGGATCATGGAGACAAAAAGACAGCAGTATGGTATATTTAAGATCCCGAATGAGTAAGGCTCTCAGCCAAGAATTCTTGCCAAGTTGCCCTTCAAAACTGAGGGAGATATTAAAATTGTCAAAGAAAAACAAGACTGAAACAAGTAGTGTTCTGGTTTGCTAGATGCTGGAATGCAATATACCAAAAACAGAATGACTTTTAAAAAAGGAAGCTTAATAACTTGCTAGTTTACAGTTCTAAGGCTGAGAAAATGTCCCAATTACAAGTCTGTAGAAATGTCATTGGCTTTCTATGCAGTAGCCTTGGATCATGCCCATTAGGCATAAGGAGTTTCCACAAATCCTTCCTGGATAACTCAATGGCCAAGCCTGATTTTCTCTGAAATGGCTGTCTGGCTCCACATTTGGTTAAATCCTCACATGGGGCACTTTTATCTGTGGTATCCCTTTCTGGAGGCCCAGAATTTTCCAGAACTTCAATATCTGGTTTCTTTGTATCCAAAGGTTCAGTTCTCAGCTTATCTCTTTCCTGTCGCATTTCACTATGAGCTATGAGGAGAAACCAGGCCACATTTCCCACATTCAATTTGGAAATCTCTTCTACTAAATATCCAAGTTCATGGATTTTAAAATCTTCCTTCCAGCCAAAACCACTAGTCAATGTTGCCAGATTATCTGCCATTTTAAAACAAGGCTTGCTTTCCTTCCAGTCTATAATAGCATATGCCTCATCTTTGTCTAAAGTCTGGTCAGAGGTATCTTTAGAGTCCACATTTCTACCAACAGTCTCTTCAAAGCATTCTAGACTTTCTCTATCAAGCTTCTCACAACTCCTCCAGATCCTTCTGCTTATCCATTTAAAAAACTGTTCCAACATGTTTTTTAGTAGCAGCACCCCACCGTCTGGTACCAAAATCTGTTCTAGTTTGCTAGCTGCTGGAATGCAATATACCAGAAATGGAATGGCTTTTAAAAAAGGAAGTTTAATAAGTTGCTAGTTTACAGTTCTACGACTGAGAAAATGTCCCAATTACAAGTCTGTAGAAACGTCCAATCTAAGACATCCAGGGAAAGATACCTTGGTTCAAGAACGCCGATGAAGTTCAGGGTTTCTCTCTCAAGTGGAAAGGCACATGGTGAACATGGTCATGGTTCCTCTCTCATCTGGAAGGGTGCATGGTGAATATGGCATCATCTGCTAGCTTCTTCTCCTGGCTTTCTGTTTCATGAAGATCCCCAGGAGACATTTTCCGTCTTCATCTCCAAAGGTTGCTGGCTGGTAGACTCTGCTTCTTGTGGCTATGTCGTTCTGCTTTCTTCAAATCTCTGAATTGCTTTTATTCTCCAAAATGTTTCCTCTTTTATAAACTTCCAGAAACTTATCAAGACTCACCCAAATGGATGGAAACATGTCGTCACCTAATCCAGCTTAACAGCCACTCTTGAATAAAGCACATCTCCAGTGAGATGATCTAATTACAGTTTCAAACATACAGTATTGAATAGGGATTATTCTGCCCTTATGAAATAGGATTTAGATTAAAACATGGCTTTTCTAGGGGACATTCATCCTTTCAAACCAGTGCAACTAGTTAACAAGAGACTGGCCCTACAAGAAATACCAAAGGGAGTTCTAGTGGCTGAAAAAAAAAAGAGAAGGAGGTCTTGAGAAGGTCATAGAATTGAAGAATACCAGTCTGGGTAATTCAAATGATAAAAAGAGAGGGAAAAGAATATATTGATCTGAAAAATAAAAACTGAAGGATTAGATGGTAGATTCATGAACTGCTATTACAGTAATAACATTTAGTTGTTAATGGACTCATTTCACCAAATGGAAGATACATATTGTCAGGATGGATTAAAAAATATAATCCATTTATATGCTGTTTACAAGAGATGCTTCTTACACCCAAGAATATAAATAGATTGAGAGGATGGAAGAAGAACTTCCATGCAAGCTATAATCAAAAGAAAGCAAAAGTAGTGTGCTGGTTTAAAGCTATTATGTACCCAAGAAAAGCTGTGTCCTTTAATCCTCATTCAATATTACTGGGTAGAATCATTTTTATTGTTTTCATGGGGATATGACCCATGGGTGGTACCTTTTGATTAGATGGTTTCCATGGAGATGTGTCTCCACCCATTCAAGGTGGGGTCACATACTGGAGCCCTTTAAGAAGAAACCATTTTGGGAAAAAGCTTTAGAGCCACCAGTGCCAAAAGAGCCTACATAGCAGGAGACCTTGGGAGTAGAATGAAAATGCCCCTGGGGGAGACTTATGAATTAAGGAGAGAAAGCTAGCAGTCATGGTCATGTGCCTTTCCAGCTGAGAGAGAAACACCAAGCATCATTGGTCTTCTTGAACCAAGATATCTTTCCCTGGATGTCTTAATTTGAACATTTTCATGGCCTTAGAGCTGTAAACATGCAAGTTAATAAATTTCTTTTTATAAAAGCTATTTCATTTCTGGTATATTGCATTCTGGCAGCTTGCAAACTAACACAAGTAGCTATATTAATATCAGATAAAGTAGACTTTAAAGGCAAAGATGACAAAAGAGAAAAAGAAAGACACTACGTATTAATAAAAGGGACAATTCACCAAGAAGAAATAAGAATTATAAATGTTTGTGCTCCCAATAAGGAGCTCAAAAGTACATTAGACAAACATGGGAAATACTGAAGGGAGCTATAGACATTTCAACAATAATAGTGGGAGAATTCAACACACCACTATTCTCTATAGATAGAACTATCAAACAGAGAATCAGCAAGGAAATAGAGAATTTAAACAATGTGATAAATTAATTAGACCTAATAGACATATATAAATCATTACACTCTAAAAGACCAGGATATACATTCTTCTCCAGAGCTCATGGAACATTCTCCAGGATAGATCATGTGCCGGGACATGAATCAAATGGGCAAATTCCTAGAAACACATGAACTACCTACATTAACCAAGAAGAAATTGAGGATCTCAACAAAACAATCAAATGTAAAGAGACTCAATCAATCCTCAAAAAGCTCCCTTCAAAGAAAAGCTCAGGGCCAGATGGCTTTACAGAGAAATTTTATCAAAAATTCCAAAAAGAGGACAGGCCATGGTAACTTAGTGGCAGAGTTCTCTCCTGCCATGCCAGAGACCCAGGTTTGATTCCTGCCCACAAAAAAAAAAAAAAAAAAAAAAAAAAAAAAAAAAAAAAAAAAAAAAAAAAAAAAAAAAAAAAAAAAAAAAAAATCCAAAAAGAAATGACACCAATCCTGCTCAAAAATCTTCCAAAAAGTTAGAAAAAATAAATGGCAATTAACTCATTTTATGAGGCTAATATCACTGTTCTAGTTTGCAAGCTGTCAGAATGTGATATACCAGGCACAGAATGGCTTTTAAAAAGGGGAATTTAGGGTGATGTGGTGGCTCACTAGGTAGAATTTTTGCCTGCCATGCTGGAAGCCTGGGTTTGATTCCTGGTGCCAGTCCATGAAAAAAAAAAAAAGAAAGAAAAAGAAAAAAAGGGGGAGTTTATTAAATTGCAACTTTACATGTTCTAAGGCCATGAAAATGTCCAAATTAGAGCAAGGCTATAGAAATGTCCAATCTAAGGCATCCTGGTACAAATACTTTGGGTTAGGAAGCCTGATGACATTCAGGGTTTTTCTGTCAACTGGAAAGGCAAATGCAAACATGGCAATGTCTGCTAGTTTTCTCTCCAGGCTTCTTCTTCTAGGAAGTTCCCCTGGGGGCATTTTCCTTCTTCATCTCCAAAAGTATCCAGCTGCATGGGCTTTAAAGCTTTTTCCAAAATACGTCCGTCTTAAAGGGCTCCAGTAAGCAATTCCATCTTGAATGGGTTGAGACAAAATCTCCATGGAAACAATCTAATCAAAAGAAATCACCCACAATTGGGTGGGTCACATTTCCATAGAAACAATAAAAAAGATCATACCCAGCAGGGGTGCAAGGGTAGTTCAGTGGTAGAATTCTTGCCTGCCATTCAGGAAATCTGGGTTTGATTCCTGGTCCATGCACTTCCCAATACACAAAGAAACAAACAAACACCAAACAGAATTCAACAAATGTTGATGCAATAATGTGATACTCACCTGGAAAAATAATGAAGTGTGACCTGTCATATAGCATTAAAAAGAAAAAAAAAGATCCTATGCAGCAATACTAAATGAGGATTAAAGAACTTATCTTTACTGGGGGTACACAATAGATTCAAACTGGCACAATCACTGTAATACCAGAATTGCATAAAGATGCTACAAGAAAGGAAAATTGTATGCCAATCTTCCTAATGAATGTAGATGCAAAAGTTCTCAAAAAATATTAGCAAATCAAATCCAATGACGACATTAAAAAATTATATATCATGACCAAGTAAGGTTTATACAAAGAATGCAAGGGTGGTTGAACATAAGAAAATCAACCAGCGTAAAGCAAATAGAAAGGGGAAGATCACATGATCATTGATGCCAAGAAAGCATTTGACATATCTAGAAGGTTGAATGTCATTAAGATGTCAATTCTACCCAAATTGATCTATAGATTCAATGCAATTCCCATCTAAATTCCAATAATCTATTTTGAAGATTTGGAAAAGGTACTTATCAAATTTATTTGGAAAGGAAAGCAACATCAAATAGCTAAAGATATATTCAGAAAGAAGAGCAAATTTGGAATTTAAAACTTACAATAAAGCAACAGTGGTCAAAACAGCATAGTACTGCCACAAAGATAGAAGTATTGACCAATGGAATCAAATCAAGAATGTGGAGATGTGCATCTCCAAATCTATGGTCCATTAATTTTCAAAAATGCTCCCGACTTCTGGGAAGATGGTCGACTAAAGCAGCTTGAGATTAGTCCTGCTCCATGGAAAAGTTAGAGAAGGGACAGGAGGGCAACTCAGACAGCAATTCGGGAGTGCAACTGACCTGGAAGAGGCTTCTGCACCACATGTGACAGTCCTGGTTGCAGAGGCCGAGGAATGAGAGGCAGAGGGCTAGAGCCCGGCATGGAGGGGCCAGAGCAGTGGAGCCTGCAGGAGTGCACAGACAGGTACACCAGACTAGGAAGTGAGCCAGGCTGTGTTCCTTGGGTGTGCTACCCTCACCAGCACAGCCCCGTGATTGGTAACTCACCCCACACCCCACAAACCTGAACTCTCTCACCCGTTCCCATTCCCCATGCTCCAGGAGCCCCCAACCCACCAGCTCCCAGTGCACATGCCTGCCCCCCACTCTCACCCCAAGTGCAGCTCAACCCACCTCTCCTAAGCACGACCTCCCCCTCCCTGCTCCCTGCAAGTTTTTACCAGCCCAAAAAGGTTGTGGGCACTAATCTCCATACCTAGGCTACCCCCACCGTCCCCCCACCTGCCAGTGTTGCACAGCCTCACCCTGCCCTCCTTGAGCTCAGTGCATCTGTTTACCACACTCTCAGGCAAATGCATGCACATGGCCCCAGTCATGTCATTCAGCTCTGGGACCTGCACATTACAGCAGTCCTAGAACCACGCATGCACATAGCCCTCAGCCTCACTTCCCAGCTCTGAGAAAGTGCCAACCTGCACAGCCGAGTCACATCTGCCCCCATCCATGAAGGCATAATGCTGACTTGCAGCCACAGTGCTACACATGTACACAAAGGGCCCCATACCTTAGACTAGGAACTCCAGGGTTACATCACCCAGAATGGTGCACCTGCATAGCTACATCCTCCCTGGCCACTATGCGCCCACATTCACAAGCACGAGCATAACATCCCCAACCTGCACCCATACCTGCCCTTAAACAAATCACCTACTGTGTGCTCCACATCATTACTTGCTCTTTGCTGTACAACCATCCTGGAAACACAAAGTCTTAGACTACTGAAAGAAATCGACTCCCAAATTAAATCAATCAAGATATCTATATGCGATAAAGACAGCAGATCACTAAGCATATCACAATGCAGACAGATATAGTCTTGCCTAATGACCAAATTAAAATACCTGAGCAGACACAGATGTTGAAATGACTAATCAAAGATGTTCATACAACTCTACGTAATAAAATAAGAGGGATAGCAAATGACATAAAGGAGATCAGGAAGACAGTAGAAGAGCACAAAGAGGAATGTTATAAAGAATAAATAGAAATATAGCAGAAATCACAAAGATAAAGAATCCATTGACTAAATAAAAAACATACTAGAGGTACACAACACCAAATCTGAAGAGACAGAAGAAAGAATAAGTGATATAGAGAACAGGATAATTGACTTTGAAGACTCAGAACAGCAAATGGCAAAAAAGATGGAAAAAATTGAATAGGAACTCAGGGAAATGATAGACAAAACAAAGCGCACAAATATAAGAATCATTGGTATTCCAGAAAGAGAAGAGAAGAGAAAAGGTAGGAAGAGTAGTTGAGGATATAATGGGGGAAAATGCCCCAATCCTCATGAAGGACATAAATTACAAGCCAAAGAAACCCAAAGAACTCCAAACAGAATATATCCAAACAGGCCTTCCCCAAAGCACATACTAATTTGTCTGTCAAATGTTGAAGAGAGGGAGAAAATCCTGAAAGTGGCAAGAGAAAAACAATCTACTACATACAAGAGAAATCAAATAAGACTGAGTTCAGACTACTCAACTAGCACCCTGAGGCAAGAAGGCAGTGGTATGATATATTCAAGATCCTGAAAGAGAAAGACTTCCAGCCAAAAATCCTGTACTCAGCTAAGCTGTCCTTCAAAACTGAGGGACAGATTAAAGCTTTTACAGACAAAGAAGTCCTGAAGGAATTTGTCAAAGCACAAGGTTATATATTCTTCTCTAGTGCTCATGGAACATTCTCCAGAATAGATCATATGCTGGGGCACAAAACAGGTCTTTATAAATTTTAAAACATTGAAATTATTCAAAGCACTTTCTCTGATCACTTTGGAATGAAGCTGGATCTCAATAACCATCAAAGAATGAGAACATTCACAAATATGTGGAGATTAAATAACACTCTTAAACAACCAGTGGGTCAAGGAAGAAAGTGCTAGGAAAATCAGTAGCTATATGGAGTTGGATTAAATTGAGAATACAATTTATCAGAACTTATGGGATGCAGCAAAGGCTGTGCTGAGAGGGAAGTTTATTGCCTTAAATGTCTATATTAAAAAAAAAGAGAAAAAATGAGGACTTAACATCACACATAGAGGAACTCAAGAAAGAACAGTGAACTAACACCAAAGCAAATATGAGAAGGGAAACAACAAAGATTAAAGCAGAGATAAATGAATGGGAGAACAAAAGAACAATACAAATAATTGGTAAAACCAAAAGTTGGTTCTTTGAGAAAATCAATAAAATTGATAGGCCACTAGCAAGACTGACAAAGAAAAAAACAGAGAGGATGCAAATAAATAAAATCAGAAATGAGAAGGGGTGCATTACCCCAGACCCTGAAGAAATAAAACAAATCATAAGAGGATACTACAAACAACTATATGCCAACAAACTAGACAAATTAGATGAAATGGATAAATTCTTGGAGACACACAAAAAAGCTATACTGACTCAGGAAGAAACAGAAGACCTCAACAAAGCAATCACAAGTAAAGTGATTCAATCAGTCATCAAAAACCTTCCTATAAAGAAAAGCCCAGGGCCAGATGGCTGCACAGGGGAATTTTATCAAATATTCCAGAAAGAACTAATACCAATCCTGCTGAAACTTTTCAAAAAATTGAGGAAAAATGGACTGTACCTAATTCATTTTATGAAGTTAATATCATTTTAATATCAAAACTGGGAAAAGATGCTATAAGAAAGGAAAACTGCAGGCTGATCTCCCTGATAAACATAGATGCAAAAATCCCTAATAAGATATTAGCAAACCAAATCCAACAGCACAAGAAAAGAATTATACACCATGAACAAGTGGGCATTTAAGCCAGGAATGCAAGGATGGTTGAACACAAGAAAATCAATTAGTAACACAGCACATTAAAAAATCAAAAGGGAAAAAATCACATGATCATCTCGATTGATGCTGAAAAAGCATGCGACAAAATTCAGCATCCTTTTCTGATAAAAAACACTCCAAAAGATCAGAATCAAAGGCAACCACCTCAATATGATAAAAGGAATATATGAAAAACCAATAGCCAGCATCATACTCAATGGAGAGAGACTGAAAGCCTTCCCCTTAAGATCAGGTACAAGACAAGGATGCCCACTGTCATCACTATTATTCAACATTGTGCTAGAAGTTCTAGCTAGAGCAATCAGGCAGGACAAAGAAATAAAAAGCATCCAAATTGGAAAGGAAGAAGTAAAACTCTCATTATTTGCAGATGATATGATACTATACTTGGAAGATCCTGAGAAGTCTACAGCAAAGTTGCTTGAGCTAATAAACAAATTCAGCAAGATGGTGGGATATAAAATTAATGTGCAAAAATCAGTAACATTTCTATACACAAGCAATGAGCTCGCTGAGGAGTCAGTTAAGGAAAAAAATCCATTTAAAATAGCAACTAAAAGAATCAAATACTTAGGAATGAACTTAACTAGGTATGTAAATGACTTGTACACAAATAACTACATAACATTGCCAAAAGCAATCAAAGAAGATCTAAATAGGTGAAAGACATTCCCTGCTCATGGATAGAAAGGCTAAACAAAGTTAAGATGTCGATTCTCCCCAAATTAATCTACAGGTTCAACACAGTACTAATCGAAATTCCAACAACCTACTTTGAAGATTTGGAAAAACTAACTACCAAATTCATCTGGAAGAGAAAGAGACCCTGAAGAGTTAAGAGCATCCCAAAAATGAAGAACGAAGTGGGAGGATTAACACTCTCTGTTGATAAAACCTATTATAGTCACCGTGGTCAGAACAGCTTGGTACTGACACAAGGACAGAAGCATTGACCAATGGAATTGAATTGAGAGTGCAGAAATAGACCACCAAATCTATGGTCAACTGATTTTTGACAAGACCCCCAAATCCTCTGAACTGGGGCAAAATAGTCTTTTCAATAATTGGGCATGAAAAAAGTGGATATCAATACTCAAGAGAATGAAAGAGGACCCCTATCTTATACCCTATACAAAAATGAACTCAAAATGGATCAAACACCTAAATATAAGAACTAGCACCATAAAGCTTCTAGAATAAAATATAGGGAAACATCTTCAAGACTTAGCAAAGGAGGTAGCTTCCTAAACTTTACACCCAAAGCACAAGCGACCAAAGCAAAAATAGATAAATCAGAACTCCTCAAAATCAAAAGCTTCAAAAGAGTTTGTCAAAAAGGTGAAGAGGCAGTCAACTCAATGGCAGAAAATATTTGGAAATCACATATCAGACAAAGGTTTGATTTCCTGTATATAGAAATAAAACATACAGCTCAACAATGAAAGAACAACCAATCCAATTGTAAAATGGGCTAAAGTTATGAATAGGTATTTTTCTGAAGAGCAAATACATATGTCTCAAAAGCACATGAAGAGATGCTTATTTTTCCTGGCTATAAGGGCAATGTAGATCAAGACTACAATGAGATACCACCTCACATCTATCAGGTTGGCTGTTATTAAACTATCAGGAAAATATAAATGTTGGAGAGGATGTGCAGAAACTGGGACACTTATGCACCGCTGGTGGGCATGTACAATGGTGCAGCCACTATGGAAGACTGTTTGGTGGTTCTTAGGAAACTAAATATTGAGCTGCCTTACGACCCAGCAATAGCACTATTTGGTATATAACCAGAAGAGCTGAAAGCAATGACACAAACAAACATTTTCACACCAATGTTCATAACAGCATTATTCACAAACGCCAAAAGTTGGAAACAAACCAAATGCCCACCAACAGACGAGTGGATCAACAAAATGTGGTATATACATACAATGGAATATTATGCAGCAGTAAGACAAAGTGATGTCCTGAAGCACATGACAAAATGAATGAGCCTTGAGGACATAATGCTGAGTGAAATGAGCTGGACACAAAAGAACAGATACTGTAGGATTCCACTTTTATGACCAGCATAAAGTTATAATCAGAGACTTATAATACAGAATACAGCCGATTTAGAGGTACAGAGAAGCTAGAGATGGGTGAACCATTAGCTAATGAGGCTGAACTCCAATGTAAGGGAATAGATTGGGGTGAAGGTGGTTCTCTAGTGGGTCTAGAAGTAATATTATCATATTGAAGATGAACAAGATTGAAAGGGGTTATATAGACCTACATATCCCACTGACTCACACTAGAAATATGAATGAGTTCTGGTAAGAATTACTTCAAAGATGTGATTCTTGTATAAAGTCCAGGGGGAAAACTGCTATTGCATGATATGAGCTATGTTCAAAAGAAAATCACCAAGCACCACCACAGCAACAGCAGAGGTAAATAAGGGGGTGAGGGACAAGAGTTAAGAGGAGGTTTAGATCTCCTATTTGGTGAGAGTGTATTTATTGGTTTTCTGTCTCTTGGGAACAATGAAATTATCTAACATTGAGAATATTGATGGATTGTGGACTTTGGCCCCTCTACGTGATGCCCAATGAATGCAGTTGGCTGAAGCATGCACTGACAGAGACATGGAATGGAAAATGATGGTGTATACTTATGAATGAAGGCTGTGCTGCTACAAAAAGGAACATTGTTGTGAGGCATGCAACAATGTGAATGAATATGTGGGATATTTGGTGACACAAACTAAGCCAGAAACAAAAAAACAACAATGGTATGGTCACCTTAGAAAATGCTTATAGGAAAACAGGGGCCTATATTGTAAGCTTTTAGAGCAGACACATTAAGTCTGGAGTGGTGATTATTATTTCTGGATTTTGAGAGGCTGTTTTATATATATATATATATATATATATATGCAACCTGATATTTAGAGATAATAATGAAACCGAACAAGTTGGGGTTAAAGTAATTCAGAGCATAGGGGTAAGAAAGAAAGTGTCTATATTTTAGAACCACACATACTCTTTGAGACCAATGGAAGAAAGGTTTATTTGATCTGGAACTGAAATTTTCTGTGGTATATAATCCAATTCAACCTATCTGTATAGCTCATTTGAGCAGCTGAAACACAGAGAGCACAGAATGAGAAAGAGGCCCTTTAATCCTTTATAGATTACTGTAATGCCTGGAAACATCCAGAGTATATTAACCAGATTATCAAAAAGTATTGGCAAAGTTCCCTGAGGGAGAGGAGAAAGACTACAGAACTATTAAACCTTACCATAAGGGAATGGTACTGTGCCAAACTTTAACGATACCCAAATCAATAGGCTATGCCCTTGATCATGAGGCTTACACTTATGAAGCTTATGTAGGTAGTAGAGAAGCTTAGAATGCCTATAAGCATGCCTAAGAGTTACTTCTGAAGGACCTCTGTTGATGCTCAGATGTGGCCTCAGTCTCTCTAAGCCCAACTCTGCAAGTGAAATCATTGCCCTCCTTCCTATATGGGACATGACATCCAGGGGTGGAAGTGTCCTTGGTGATGTGGGAGAGGACTCCTAGGGATGAATCCAGACCTGGCACCATGGGATCAACAATTACATCCTGACCAAATAGGGGAAAAGAAGTGTAATTAATAAAGTATCAGTGGCAGAGAGAGTTCAAATAGAGTTGAGACGATACTCTGGAGGTTGTTCTTAAGCAAACTTCAAGTAGAACTTCCTACCTATCATAACCTTCAACCCACCTAGGACCATTCCAGCCAATCCTAAAGAATACCTAGGGCAATTTGTAAGATTCCACTAGGTTTCCAGCCACCAGAGTAATTTTCCAGAAACCTACAACCTCCAGATGGGTCCCTGGTCCAGATAAGTCCTGAAACCTAGCCCAGCCTCTCCAGACCATCACATAGTTTCATCTCCCTACCCCATATTAGGGATGGACCCTTCCAGTATCAAAAATTTAGAATTGCCAGAGCCCAAACAACCTCAATGAGAGGTATAGAAAGATCAAAGGTGATGGTGGAATTATTCATAGAAGATAAAGAATTAACAAATGAATATGAATACTGAATCATTAAACTGATTTCTCTTTTAGTCTCCAGTATTTTAGAGCAACTAGAACTCAAAACCAAATTTGTGAAATTGTAACTCATGTCAGAGTTTGAAATATCTTCTACAACTAATTGTGGTACTGTGCTTGGAAATTTATAGCTTTTTTGTATATATGTTATTCACAATAAAAAAGAAGGAAAAAAAGTCAATTGTAATGATAAACAAGTATTTAAGCCCTCTAGCCTCATATTCTGGAGCAGCTAGAAGGAAAAATATAAGAGGATTGTATGATAGCCCATGACAACTCTGGGATCCATCCTATAACCACTTTTTGAAGGGTGCTTTAAAAGCTATTGTTTTTTTTATTTCTTTGCTTGGTATATATGTTATACTATACAATAAAAAAGTTTAAAACAATGCCCCCAAATCCACTGAACTGGAACAGAATTGTCTTTTTAATAAATGGGCAAGGGAGGATGGATAAAAATTGACAAAAGAATGAAAGAGGATGCTTACTTTATTCCCTATACAAAAAATAATTCAAAATGGGTCAAAGACCTAAATATACGAGACAGTACCATAAAATTCCTAGAAGAAAATATAGGGAAACATCTTCAAGACCTAGCAATTGGAGGTAGCTACTTAAACTTTACATTTTTTTTTAAATTTGCATATGGGCAGGAGGCACCAGGGATCGAACTCCAGACCTCCAGCATGGCAGGTCGGAGCTCTGCCTGCCGAGCCACGGCAGCCTGTCCTTAAACTTTAGATCCAAAGCACAAACAATGAAAGAAAATATAGATAATTGAGAACTATTTAAAATCAAATGCCTCTGTGCCTCAAAGGACTTTCTCAAAAAGGTTGAGGCAGCCAACACAGTTAGACAAAATATTTGGAAACCGTATATTGGATAAAGGCTTGATTACCTGTGTACATAAAGAAATCACATAATTCAACAACAAAAGACCAAACAGCTCAATCATAAACTGGGCAAAAGATCTGAATAGACTGTTTGTTCTCTGAATAGCAAAGAAAAATGGCTGAAAAGCACATGAAAAGATGCTCATCTTCATTAGCTATAAAGGAAATGCAAATCAAGACAACAATGTGATATCTCCTCATGTCTCTAAGAATGGCTGCTATTAAACAAACAGAAAAATTCTAATATTGGGGAAAATGTGCAAAATTTGGAACACATTCATTGTTGGTGGTATGTATAATGGTACAGCCACTGTGGAAAATAGTTTGGTGATTCCTCAGGAAACTAAATATTGAGTTGCCATATGACCCGGCAATAGTAATATTCTATATATACCCAGAAGATCTGAAAGCAGTGACATGAGCAAATATTTTCACATCAGTGTTCATAGAATTTCACAGCAATGTTCATTTTTCACAATTACCAAAAGATGGAAACAATCGAAGTGCCCATCAACAGATGATTGGATAAACAAGATGTATATACATAATGAAATATTATGCAGTAATAAGACAAAGTGAGTCCCAAAGCATATAATAACACGGATGAACCTGGAGGACATAATGCTGAGTGAAATAAGTCAGACACAAATGGATAGATGCTGTATGGTTTCACTATTATGACTCTGATAAAGGTAATCTCCGAGGTTTACACTGAAGAATATAAGGGACCTGGGGGTACAGAGGAGCTAGAGATAGGGAAGAGTTTATCCAATGATGTTAAACTTCAATGTAAAGGAACAGACAGAATGTGATATGATTGAAAGGGGATGCATAGTGCTATGTGTGCCTGTTTGAAACTGTTGTGTACCCCGGAAAAACCATGTTCTTTAGAACTCAATATTTCTGGGTGGGATCCTTTTGATTAAGTTGTTTCCATGGGGTAGGGACTTATGGAGGTCAGGTGATCAGTGGAGTTTTAGTTCAGCTCCATCTCACAGTGTGTCCACTAGGTCCCCTGGCTATTCTGTAGTTATTACCCCAGTTCCAGAACGCATAATTAGAATAGACATACTGGGCAACTGTCAGAGTCCCCACATTGGTTCTCTGGCTCATGGAGTGAGGGCTGTTATGGCAGTAAAGGTCAAGTGGAAGACGCTATAACTGCTCCTACTTAGCAAAATAGTAAATCAGAAGCAATCTCTGGAGGGATTGCAGAGATTGCTGCCACTCTTGAGGACTTGAAGTATGCAGGGGTGGTGATTCCCACCACATCCCCGTTCACCTCTCCCATTTGGCCTGTGCAGAAAACAGATGGGTCTTGGAGGATGAGAGTGGATTATCATATATTTAACTAGGTGGTGACTCCAATTGCAGCTGCCATTCCAGATGTGTTATTACTGCTTAAGCAAATCAGTACATCCCCTGGTACCTGGTATGCAGCTATTGATCTGGCAAAAAAAAAGGTAATATTAGCTTTTTTCTCAATAGCTGTTAGTAAGGACCATCAGAAACCATATGCTTTCAGCTGGCAAGTTCAGCAATATACTTTCACTGTCCTACCTCAGGGATATTTCAACTCTCCTGCCATCTTGCCTGCAGGGACCTTGATCATTTCTCCCTCCCACAAGACATCACACTGGTCCATTATATTGATGATATCATGTTGATTGGACCTACTGAGCAAGAAGTAGCAACTACTCTAGACTTATTGGTAAGACATTTGTGTGTCAGAGGATGGGATATAAATCCAACAAAAATACAGGGACCTTCCACTTCAGTGAAATTTCTAGGTGTCCAGTGGTGTAGGGCATGTTAAGATATCCCTTCTAAGGTGAAGGCTAAGTTGCTGCATCTGGCTACTACTATGACCAAAAAAGAGGTACAAAGCCTAGTTCGATCTTTGGATTTTGGCAGCAACATATTCCTCATTTGGGTGTGCTACTCCAGCCCATTTATTGAGTGACCAGAAAAGCA
>PVIY010014969.1:7051-55175 GCA_004026745.1 Myrmecophaga tridactyla
GGGGGGGGGGGGGGGGGGGCAAGGCGGCGGTGCAGACTTAGCGCTGCCACGCCCTGCGGTCTGACCTTGAGTTGGCCACCTAATTCTCTGGGACACTGGCCTCTTCTTTATCAATAAACCTTGAGGATTTGATTTAAGGACTCCTAAGGCCATTTGCCAGGAAAAACAAGGGCTATGAAAAGCCCTACTAGCATCCAGAGAAGCGGGACCCAAGGCTTCCATGCCCACCCAGCAGGACTGGGTAAGGGGCTGGGGGCAGTACCTGCCTTCCCAGGGCTGCCACCTGCAGCGGCACAGGCTGTGCACTGCGTGACTCCGTGTCACCCTCCACATCCCCAAATCCATTAGTCCAATCTGGGCGAGCCGGGACATTCCTCAAAAATATATCTTTTATGACGAGTCTGAAGAAAAGAAAGTCATTTTCTCTCCTAACTTTCCTCTTTCCTGTCTCAACTTTTGTGGCCAGGTCTGTAGCTAAGGGGCATTAGGGAGGTCCCTTCCGTGGGAAGTCCCCGGAGCCTCAGTCCTAAGGACAATGACAGTTATCTCTGCTCCTGAGGCCTAAATATCAGGCCTGGCTGCCATATAAGGCTCCAGCAGGAAGCAAACTCTGCCTTCCCATCGAAAAGATCCAGGATGAAGCTCTTCAGGCTGAGTAACATGTCATCTGTTTGGTTCATCTTGGTGCAATAATGGTAATAATAGTAATAATGATAATAACAGCTACCATTTATTGACTGATTCCTTGTGTGCCAAGTGTTCCACCAAGGGTGCTACATGTGTTAACCCTTTTGATCCCTCTGAGGTCCAATTTACTACTGTCATTTCCATTTTACAGACAGAAAACAAGCCACAGAAAAGTCAAGTAACTTGTTCAAAGTCACACAGTTAAGTGGCTAAGCTGAAATTTGAACTCAGGAGGTCTGAGTCCAGATTCCATGCTCTTAATCCATCAAAGTCACCCCCTCTCTATCCTCCCTGGAGCCCAGCACCCAGCCAGTACTAGCAGGACCTTAATAACTGAGCTGAAATTTAATTCTAAAGGGACAGACCCTGGAGAGATTGGGGATGCCCAAGGGCCTCAGGAATCATAGGGGATGATGCTCATGGTGGAGAGAGGAAACTGCAGGTAAAACTTCATCCAGAAGAGAAAAATCAAAACTGGCCTTTTCCCCACCCCACCAAAGTTGTCCAGTTACCTGAGCAATTAACTGTTTTCTGCCTCTACCTGAGCTGATTACAGACTATTTCCATAACAAGCCCGCTCTCCAACAACAAAGGCCACCAGCTCAGCCAAGACACTCAACCCAGGCACCTGGGAGGGTGTCAAACCTCAGCAGAAGGAAGAGGCACTGCTCCCCACTGCCCCACCCTAACCTGGTACCACAACCCTGGGGAGACCCTCCCAACTGGCAGGAGTGTGCATGTATATGGGATCAAGAGAAATGGGAGAAGAGAGACCAGCAGCTTAGGTGCAGGGTTGGGGAGGGCAGGGATGGCTGCAGGCATGAGCTCATGCTGGCTGAGGCCCAGCTCCTCCAGGAGAAGGGGCCAGCTGTCCCTCCTGGGTCTCTCCTACAGGCAGGCAGCTGAGCGAGCCTGGTCTGGGGCTGGGCCCTGAAGGCTGGGCAACAACAGGAGACAGGCAGGCAGGCAGGCAGGCAGGCAGGCAGGCAACGCCCGACAATTCAGCACCAAGCATGCCCAGAATATTCAGGCCAAGGGACCCAGGATTAGGGAGCGGTGGTCAGATGGGCAGAGAAGGATCCTAGAAGCAGAAGTGCCAATCTTGCCCCCACTCCCCACACTAACACTTTGCACCCACCCACTGATACATGAATTTCACTTCCAGGGAATTCACCTACAGATGTATTTGCATATGTGCCTAATAATACGTTCCCTGAGATAACGTAACAGCAGAAGATTGGAAACACTCTAAATGTCCATCAATTCAGAGTCTGGTTAAATTACGGAACATTGTCATACTCCTCCTTTCTATGTATAAAGGAATACTATTCAACAGTAAACAAAACCGAGGCATCGCTAATGTACTGAAAAGTGAAAAATGCAAGGTACAGAACAGTGAGTGCAGTCACTATACCATAGTGCATTACGGTGTGTGTGTTTAGAGAGAGAGCACAAGTGCACACACTCTGAAAGCATTCACAACCAACAACATTGGTTTCCTCTAGAGAACTGGGTCCTAAGAGACAGATCAGGGAAACTTTTCACTGTAAATGCTTGTATACCTTTTAAAATTTGATTCATGTGCCTTTATTAATTTAAAAGTAAAATGTGCAAATAACCTATAAAGAACACTGAAGTGATAGCACTGCCAGTGATTTTTATGCTCTTTTTGTATGTTATCTACAACAGACATGAATTACTTTGTAATAATAATCATAGCAAATATTTATGAACATTTATTATGTGCCCTGTTCTTTCTAAGCACTTGGCATGCATTATCTGATGAAATCCTGGCAGTAAAATAATTACAATCTCCATCTTACATATAAGGCAAGAAAGCTCAGAGAGGTTAAATAAATTGCCTAAGGCCACACATCAGTGGCAGAGCCAGAATTTGAATCCAGACAGTCTGGCCTGATAGTCTATGCTCTTCTTAACCTCTTAACCTCTACCTTGTACCGTCCACTCAAATAAATATAGCTATATGTACACTGAATGATGATAGAAAAAAATCTTATGGGGAAGCAAACCATACAGCATCCAGGGCTTTAAAACCTTTGCAATCCTTAGAATCCCAAGTCAACCCTTCCAGCTGTGGCCACTGGGCAGGCTTTCTCCAGTCCCACCCTCAGTGGGAACCTGCTCTGCATGGTCAGGGAGCCGCCCGCCCCAGGTGGGGATGCAGGGGAGGAAGGAAACTCCAGTAAGCAAGGTGAAGGCAGGAGGAATAGAAAGCAGGGGCCAATGCCACAGCTGTTTCTGAGGGAGATCACAGGCATGGAGGGCTGGCTGGGACACAGTGGGCCCAAGAGTCAGGCCAGGAAGCTCTCTGGGGAGGGGAAACCACAAGTTCATTTTTATTGGTGCTGAGTCCAGGGTCAGAGGCTGTAGAGCACACTGTTAAGACCTCAGCTTACATCCTGCTGCTTCCTGGGCCAGTACAATTCTCTGAGCCCCAGTCCCGTTATCTGTAAGTCAGGGACATCTCTACCTTCTTACTCGGGGTTCCTGTGGGGATGAATGGTGATGGTGCCCCACGCAGATGCTCCCCAGCGGGGGCAGCTGTTTATGAGACCGTGGTGGCCACCCACACGTGCCTAAGCCTGCAGACTGGCCCGGGAGCCAAGCCCATGAATACGACCTCGAATCAGCCTTGGGGGTACAGCCATGGCCTCTGGGGGAGACTGTGCAGCACAAGAGGTCCCCCCTCAGAGGTGGGACCCCAGGACCTCTGGGCTGGTCAAGGAGATTCAAGCCCTGGGGCCTGTGGGTAGGGAGTAGGCAGCTGGGCAGGCAGCCCCTTTGCCCTTTCCTGCCTGTACACTGCCCCCACGCTGACCTTCCGAGAGGAGTGGTTGGAATATGACCCTGGGCCCGGGTCACCCAGGCCTGTGACGCCCACCAGGAAGAGGAGATGGCTCTGTGGGGGCTTGTCCTCTCTGGGAGGGGCACTGGTTGGCCGGAGTCCAGGCAGAGTGGCCCTCTCCACAGCGCCGCCTCTGGCAGCCGGGGAATGCAGGGCCATGACTGGGGCTCTGTACAAGGAGTGGGGGGCTGGCCCAGGGCTGGGCTTCAAAAGAGCAGGCAGCAGCTGCGCTGGGAGGGCTACCTCTCCAGGACACCATCAGAAATTCCACACAGAACAAGGAATGCCTGGCCCAGGCAACAAACGGGACTGTGCATAGCCACTTACTGCCAGCTAGCTACCGTCCCCAACCATAGGCCGCTCCATCCTCCTGGCCCCCTCACCATCTGTGTGGCTGCAAAGCTCCCCGTCCAAAGCCAGAGGCCTGCCGCCGAGGGTCCCCTCCCTACCTGAAGCCCACCCTCATCCACACTGCCTTGCCTCCATGTGCCCACGTGCCCAACACACACTCCTAGAGTCAGCCAAGGTTAGAAAGGCAGGAAACCTCCTGTTCTCATTTCCAGATGGTGACACTGAGGCCGAGAGAGCAGAGGTGTGTGCCAAAAGTCATGCAGCTCAGTGGCCACAGAGCTGGGATTTGAACCCAAGTCCTGTGGCTCCTGGGCCCATGCCCTCTCCTGCACAGACACACACAGCAGCAGTGCCAGCACACGGCTTGTGCACATGTACATCAGCTCACACACACATTCCCCCACGCGCTCACAGCCACAGGACACAGACACCATCTTTAGGATTTTTCCCGAACCTTTCCATCCAGTCTCAGGCACTCCATTCCACTCATTCGAGTCCAAAGCTGTGTTTCTAAAATTAGTTACATTCTCTCCTGTTCTCTCTCTCTCTCACAAACACACATACACTAATGGGCACCAACAGCCCCCCCCATCCTTTCCATAGCCCACCCTCCACCAAGCCACCCCCTCCACTTCCTGATGAATCCCTCTCTCCCTCTCCCATCTGGGCCCAGAATGTTTTTGATAGCACCTGCTGCAGCAGCAGCGAGGTCAGACTGACCTGACTTGCAGCAAGACTGGATGGAACCAGGAAGTGGCACACCCTGGCCAGGGCCCAGGCTTCCTGGTTGTCCACAGTCTCGCACTCCTGAAGGGAGTGCAGGGAAGGACCTGGCTGGCAACTGACAGGCAAGGGAAGTGGGCAGGTGCTTTCAAAGGCCCCATAACCAGCCTCCTCTGTCTCTAGGGGGCCTCAGCTCCACCTCTAGTAAACGGGGAGAAATAATGCCTGTTCAGTGTGACCCTTCTCATTACTGAAGCCTTCTAGGGTTGCAAGGACATTGGCGGAGACAGGGGTGGACATGGGGGCATCAGGTGCATGCAGTGAGGCACTTCTGCAGAAGGAGGTCGCTGCATCATAGTCCCTCGGGGCTGTAAGGACCTGTCCACTTTCTTTAGCTCAACCCCTTTTCTCCGATGAAATACTCAGCAGAAGCCCGTTAGATAAAGCCAAGGAGCAGAAACATGCCCTCACTCCCCTCAGCAATTATGCACAGAGAACCTGCCATTTATTGGGGTGCTCGCAGAGTGTTTCTTGGGCATCGTGTCAATCAATTCTCATGAGAATTTAGTATTGTAGAAGATAATTACCTTCTACCATTATCATAGTCATTTTTACAGATAGGAAAACCAAGTCACGTATGACCCAGAAACTGTCCAGGGCAGTGCCACGTGCGAATGGCATGGCCTCCCAGGGCAGAGGCGGAGCATGCCTGTCAAGTCCCCTTACACACCAGTTACTTGCAGCATGTTTTAAAGCCTGGGTTTAACCCCTCATCTCCTGAGCTGTCTGCATCTCTGCCTGTTTCCACACTGATACCAACCTGCTCACGTGGCTTCAGGAAAGGCCAATGTGCCTTATGCCAGTCTAAGAAGCAAATGCTCTTGGAGCTACAGCAGTGTATCTCAGAGGGTGGTGGAGATCACCTTTGGTAGACTCCCCTGACATGTTTGCTAAGAATACATATTCCCCATTCTTTGATCCAACTGCAATCTCTGGGGGTGGGGCCCAGGAATCTGCATTTAAAAAATATATTTTTATTGTACACAACAAACAAACACACAACCTTGACATACAAACATTCTATATATGGTGTACAATCAATGGTTCACAATATCATCACATAGTTGTGTATTTATCGCCATGATCATTTTTTTAACATTTGCATCTCTCCAGCAAAAGAAAGAAAAAAGAAAAAGCTTACACATGCCATATCCCTCACTCCTCTCTCTGATTGAATGTTCCAATCTACTCAATTTATTTTAACCTTTGTTCCCCCTATTACTTGTTTATTTTTTACCCATATTTTTTACTCATCTGTCCATACCATGGATAAAAGGAACCTGCATTTTAACAAGCTTCTCAGGTCATTCTAATGTACAGAAAAGTGTGCGAGGACCACTACCTCACTGGGTGGTATAATTTGGAGCCCTGGAATTCTGGTTTTAGCTCCATCACTAACCAGCCAAATGACCTTAGGCAAGTCATTTTACCTCCTGGGTCTCCGGGTTCCCCTCTGAAACAAGGGAGGGGGGACTAAATGATCTCCATGACTCCTTTCACCTCTGACATCCTCTGGGGCTACTATGAGATCCCATAGGCTTCACCTCAAATTTCATGAACTGTTTATGGTCTCTGGAGCAGCCAATGTAAACTGAAGGCACTCATTAAAAGAGTTCCTCTCTGGGGCGGGCTGCCGTGGCTCAGCAGGCAGAGCTCCGACCTGCCGTGCTGGAGGTCTGGAGTTCGATCCCTGGTGCCTCCTGCCCATATGCAAATTAAAAAATAATAATAATAAAAAAATAAATTAAAAAAAAAAAAAGAGTTCCTCTCTGGCTAATTTAGGGAAATCTGCAAGAATACCTTATCTCTGTCTCCAGGCCCCAAACAAATGGCTTTTGGGTTATCCCTGCCACCTCTCCCTCCCCTGAACATCTGTTTCCTTGATTCCAGCCCTCGCTCAGAGCCAACCCGGACTCTGCAAATGCTGCATCCATGCACCTGGGCTGAGTCAACAGGCCTCAAACAAAAGCACTGCCAAATCACCTTACAAGCCCGAACTCGCCCCCATGCTCCATCTCTCACAGGCCGCCAGGTTGGGAGGCTCAGACAACTGAGGGCAGTGAGCTTCCCCCTTCTCATCACAGAACCAGTGTGAAGGGACCAGGCCATAAGTGGGCATAACTGGGTCACCTAGAGGGTGTAGTCAGAATGGACCCAGTCTAGAAAGGGGTTGCGAGGTTATCTAGATTTAAAGAAGCCCTCAGGTAAAGAGGGAAGATAACTGAGGAAGCTGTTACTGGGACCTTCTAGAAGCATTCAGACATTCCTAAGACCCTTGGATCTGCACTAACAATGGCTCTTTGATGATCACCATTAAAACATGATGTATTCAGCTAGTGCTCAAGCATTGCTTGCTGGTGGCAACGATGACTGATACTTCCTTCAAGGTCTGTGAATCCTAGACAGCAGGGTAGAGGGGATTCCCAGACCTGCAGCATATAGACACATGAATGCAGATTCATGATATCTTTGCATATGTGTGCACATGCAAAATAACTAAAGAGGAAGGACAAACAAGAAAAGCAAGAATGAAAACCCAACTTCTGCACTGGGCAACGTCTGTGAATTGTCGCTAAGGACTGCTGACCCCAGTCATTTAAGAGTCCTAAAATAGATCATCCTCACACGCGGAGCATGCCAACTGTGCAAAACGATTGTGCTTTATGCGGGCACAGCACTTCACAGTTTACAACTCTGGGGAAAAGTCCACAAGACTTTCCATTCAGCCAGGCCCTAGGCTGGGCATGTATGCCACAGCAGAGAACTGAAGCTGGCACCTGCTAGGAGCTTTACCTACCTGAGCTCAAGGGATCCTCACAACAATCCTACAAGATAGGAACTATTAGTTTGCATATGAGAAAACTGAGGCCCAAAGGAGCAAAATAACCTGTCCAAGATTTTAAAGTTAGAAAGCAGCAGGGTCAGGAGTCTACTCTAAAGCCCACACTACCTACCACGCCCTGCACCTGTGGCTAGCATGGGACTAGGGAAACTGAGGCTCCAGAGGGGCTGAGCACATGGGGTCAGCCTGGCAGTGGCCACACCTCCAGCTGTGCTGGAGCAGGAGAGATGCAGGTGCACTGAGTGTGTGGGTGTGCGGGGAGGAGGTGCACTGAGTGTGTGGGTGTGCGGGGAGGAGGTGCACTGAGTATGTGGGTGTGCGGGGAGGGCCGGTGAGCAGGGAGGTAAAGAAGAAGTGGGCGAACCCCAGCTCAGGCCTGCATGGTTTAGTCCAGCCAAGCAGAAGGGGCCTCCCCTGTCACAGCGCAGTCCCAGCCACAGAGGGGACGGGGTCCGGCTCTGTCCCCACCCCCAGCAGAACCGCCCTGTCCCAGTCCGGGCTCTCCTCAAGTTGTGTTTCCATCCCAGCCACACTGCAGCCAGACTGAATCGGCCAAGTCAGGAGGAAGTGGTCATGCTCGAAAATCATTAACATGCAGGCCTGGGTTTGGGGCCTTTGTTCTTGGGCAAGGACTGTAGCATTTCACTTTCAGGAAGGCGCTGGGAGGGTGGGGCAAGTTCAGAATTGCACAACCAAACACACAGGCTCAGACACACGCAGGACCCATGTGGAAGTTTTTTGAGACAGGCCAACTGCAGGGAAAAAAACCCAGGCAATCCCAGGGCCCCTCATGCATGACAGGAACACAGAGAGAGAGAGAGAGAAAACGTGCAAGTGAACCCATCCCCACAGCTTTTTAAATTGGAGGGGGCTTCCCATATGGGATAAAATCGGGACTTTATAGCTGAAAGTCTTCCAAGTCGGGGAAACCAAGTAAAAGAAGGAAAGCAGCAGAGAGGGTGGGAAGCCCAGCCAGCTGGACCACGACGAAGCCCAAGGCCTGGGAGAGATGGACAGCTGCCCCTGGCTGGGAGAGGGCTGCCTTCCTACAACCCCACCCCCACCCTTCCTAGAAGACAGCATCCCTCCTCCAACCTAGGTGTTCCCAAGCCCCTCCTGTGTCTACCAGATGAAAAGAGGGACAAACAGTCCTTACCGGCAACCCCCTGCAGGCACCCCCCTCTCCCTGCGCCTGATACTGCGTGTCCAAGGCAACTTCTCAGGACTGCGGCCCTTGGCTGGAACAGTCACGCCTTAGCCACCAGTCGTGGGAAAGGCCACAAAGCGAGTTAGCTAATTCTGGGAGAGGGAAGATGAAGGTCGAGGAGGTAAGAGAGGGGGAAGGGAATAAGGTCACCAGGCAAGAGAAGTCAGCTGACAAAAATTTGTTTTAAAAAATCTAATGCAAACAGTAACAATAAAAGCCTCTTTGGGGGGAAACTGCTACTGCATGCTACGAGCGATGTTCAAAATGAAACCGTCAGCACTACCACAGCAACAGCAGAGGTAAATAATGGGGGGAGAGACAAGAGGTAAAAGGAGATTTAGATTTCCTATTTGGCGAGGGTGTGTTTATTGGTTTTCTTTCTCTTGGGACAATGAAATTATCTATAATTGAGAATGTTGATGGACTGTGGACCCTGAGCCCTCTACACGATGCCCGATGAATGCAGGTGGCTAAAGGATGCACTGATGGAGAAGTAGATTGGTGAACGATGGCGTATACTTATGAACGAAGGTTGTGCTGCTACAAAAAGGAACAGTCATGAGGCATGCAACGATGTGAATGGGACATTTGGTGAGACAAAATAAGCCAGAAACAAAAGAACAAGAATGGTGTGGTCACCTTTAGAAAACGCTAATAAGAAAACAGGGGCCTAGACTGTAAGCTTTCAGAGCAGACACATTAAGTCTGGAGTGGTGATCATTATGTCTGGATTTTGAGAGGCTGTTTTATATATATAACCTGATATTTAGAGATAAGAACGAAGTCGAACAGGTTGGGGTTAAAGTAATTCAGAACATAATATACGGGTAAGGAAGACAGTGTCTATATTTTAGAACCACACATACTCTTCGAGACCAATGGAAGAAAGGCTTATTTGGTCTGGAACTGAAATTTTCTGTAGTGCATAATCTAATTCAACCTATCTGTACAGCTCATTTCAACAACTGAAATGCAAGGAGCACAGAATAAGAAAGAGGTCCTTTAATCCTGTATAGATTATTGTAATGTCTGGATACATCCTAGCATATATTAAGCAAATAATCAAAAAGTATTGGTGGGCGGGCCACGGTGGCTCAGCAGGCAAGAATGCTTGCCTGCCATGCCAGAGGACCCGGGTTCGATTCCCGTTGCCTGCCCATGTTAAAAAAAAAAAAAAAAAAGTATTGGCAAAGTCCCCTGAGGGAGGGGAGAAAGAATATGGAACTATTAAATCTTACCATCAGGGAATCCCCTGATACTATGTCAAACTTTAGGGACACCCAAATCAATAGGCCATGCCCTCAATCGCGAGACTTACTCTTGTGAAGCTTATGTAGGTAGCAGAGAAGCTTAGACTACCTATAGGCATGCCTAAGAGTTACTTCTGGAGGACCCTGTTGTTGTTCAGATGTGGCCTCAGTTTCTCTAAGCCCAACTCCGCAAGTGAAATCACTGCCCTCTCCCCTATGTGGGACATGACATCCAGGGGTGAAGGTTTCCCTGGCGACGTGGGAGAGGTGCCAGGGATGAATCCAGACCTGGCACCATGGAATCAACAATTCCATCCTGACCAAAAGGGGAAAAGAAGTATAGTTAATCAGTGGCAGAGAGAGTTCAAATAGAGTCGAGATTCTACTCTGGAGGTTGCTCTTACACAAGCTTCATTAGACCTTGCTACCTATCATAACCTGCCAACCCCCAACCAGGACCATTCTAGCCAATCCTAAAGAACACCTAGGGCCATATATAAGATTCCACAAGGGTTCCATGCACTAGAGTAACTTTCTAGGAACCTACAACCTCCAGATGGGTCCCTGGTCCAGATAAGTCCTGAAACCTAGCCCAGCCTCTCCAGAACATCAGATAGTTCTATCTCTCTACCCCATATTAGTGACAGACCCTTCCAATATAAAAAATTTAGAATTGCCATAGCCCAAACACTCCTAAACATAGGGATGGAAAGATCAAAGGTGATGGTGGAGTTATACAGAGAAGATTGGATTTAACAAATAAATATGAATGCTGAATCACTAAATTGATACCTCTTTTAGTCTCTAGTATTTTAGAGCAGCTAGAAGTAAAAACCTAAAACTGTGGAACTGTAACCCATGTCAAACTCTGAAACACGTTCTACAACTAATTGTGGTGCTGTGCTTTGAAATTCATAGCTTTTTTGTATATCTGTTTCTTTTCACCAAAAAAAGAAGGAAAAAAGTTGATTGTGATAATAAAAAAATATGTAAGCCCTCTCACCTCCTATATTCTGGAGCAGCTAGAAGGAAAAATATGAGAGGATCATATGGTAGCCCATGACAAACTCTTGAGATCTGTCATGTAGCCACTTGTTGAAGAGTGCTTTGAAAACTATTGCTTTTTTACTTCTTTGCTCTGTATATATGTTATACTACACAATAAAAAAAGTTGGGGGGAAAAAAGCCCCTTTGCATGAGCTTCACAGGCTCTTGGAACCCGGACTATCCCTAGATCCCAGAGGCTGGGCCCTCCCTGCTCCCCTCCCCCCTTCCTAGGGGTCAGTCAAGGGGCTAAGGTTTCCTTCTGCTCCCCGCCTGCACCTCATTAGAGCTTAACCTCCAGGCCTTCAAGGAAATTGGCAGAAATGGGACCCTTGTCCTTTGTCAATTACAAAGTAAACAGCTCTCCAGGGGATCGCCCTCTTTTGGGGGGTCCTCTCACACTCTCAGACCACACCCCTCCTTCCCACCCTCCCTTGGCTCCACTGGGGTGGCAGTAAGAATGAAAAGGAATCCTTCGTATTTAGGGAGGCCGCCTGCTGGAGCTGTGTTGTGGGACTTCTGGCAGGGCCCGGCCACCCACCAGGGCCAACTCACCCCCCTCAAAGCGCCTCTGTTTGCAAAGGGCTTTCAGGGACAGGAAGCAATAAACAGAGTCAAGCGGCCAAGATGCAGGGGCTGATTATGCAGTTTATGGATTTTCCAGGCCTCTTTGTACTCCTCCCTCCCCCAGCTGCCTGGGGCTCTGCAGAAAAAGGTGCTGGCAAAAGACTGGCTAGTCCCTGCTTTAAAGGTGGCCTTTTGCCAGGCCTAAACCGGGTCCTTCCAATGTGTGAGGGGACTGTTGGCCTTAGAGGCCCCACAAGCACCTTCTCATAACCTCCATGGAGAAGCCCTCCACCCCCATGCTACTAGAGCCCAGCCCTCTAATGCTAAAACTTTTCACAGACGCACATACTCCAGCCGCTGCTCATCTCTCCACCCAGCTCTAATAGGACAGCATGTGCATCCCCACAGGGCAGGGGAGGGTGTGCCTGGCTGCCTGGCTGCCAAGGCCAGGTGGGTGGCCCTCCTTCCTAAAGAAGCTCACAGCTCAGCTCAGCTTGCTGTCCCAGGAGGGAAAAGCCACCTGAGAAAATGGACAAAGCTGGGGCTGGCCGGGAAGGGGGCTCTGGGACGGGTGGGCTCCCCAGAGACAGGCTCCACCTGTATTCCCCAAACAGGCTGCACACCTGATAAAAGCTGCCCACGTGGGCGAAGCAGCCAGTAAGTAAGGACACATGGCACAGCACGGTCTGTGGGAGCAAAAACCTGGAAACCACCCTCTGATCTCTCAGGCCCCAGTAACCGGTAAACAACTCAGGGTTCAGGCTCAAAAGGGAAAAGCACTAGGACGAGGACCTCAGGTGCCGCTGTGGAATGACAGGAAGAAATGAACTGGCGGGGCCGCGTGTTCATCATTCCGCCTGTGTTACGGTGTCTGTGTGGAACGTCCGAGTGGGCACGCAGCAGAGCCGGGCAGCGGTTAGCTACCGGGCAGGGCGGCACGCGGGGGAGCGTTCACACTTTACTTCGTGCACTCCTGCACCCTTTGAAGTTTTTACAACAAACATGCTTTATTTCTTTGGTTTAAAATTAAGGATTTATAAACACATTTCTACCGGGCAGAAGGGGGCACCATTCGGGCTATTCAGAGACAGGCCCCGGCGCCCAGGAAATCCTGGCCCGCACAGAGGGGCTCTGTGCCCAAATGCATGGGGCGGGCCTGGGACAATGGGACCCCTGTTGACGAGGAGGGCTCATATGGCCTGCAGAGTCACACGCTTCCTGGGCTGGGGCGGACAGCGGCGCAGGGATACTTTCTAGGCCATTTGGAATAGCTCTGTCATGATATGTTAAGAGGCAGCTATTAAACAAGGTTGGCTATGAAGTCAGGTTAGCAGGAAAATGGACATCCATCTGAGAGCCTTGGGTAGAAGAAGGGGAGGGGAGAGGAGCAAGGACTCAGCTCAACTGTGGGGGGAGAGGATGAGACGGGCAGGAGGAGTCTAGACAGAGGAGATGGGCAGGGTGGGTTCAGAGGGCTCTCTGGCAGACAGAAATCATGCGCTCAGTCAACAAACGTCGATGAGCACCCCAAGGTGCTAAGGGGACAAGAGGACCAGCTCAGCTGGCATACCTTAGTGCAACTTCGGTTTCTACACCCGCCCCAGGCTACTCCCCCTGAGGTTTATATATTCATTAAAAAAAAAAAAAAAAAGCTGCCTCCCCGCCTTCTTAGATGGCCCAAAATGCTCTACCCAGAATAGGAAGGAAGATGAAAACGGCCAGCAGGGGCTCATCGTGCTCCCGACTGGGCCTTACTCACACAGGGCTGCCCGTCGGCCAGTTCCCAGGCATCGACTCACACCAGATTCCTCCTCCCCCAAAAGGGGGAGTAAAGCAAGGAGCCTGGCATCTCAGAGCCACACCAGAGCCTGAAGGGTGGGTGGGAGAGGGGACCCTGACAGCCCAAGAGGGCTTCTCAGCCAGTGCCAATCCTGAGGCTTCCTTCCACTTACTTCCAATCACGTGAGGGCAAAGAGGAGCTGGGCGTGGAGGCCCATTGTGATCAGTGGCGGCTCTGCCTCACCTGAGGAAAGAATATTTACACAGGGGACTTCATCATACAACGACATTGCATCCAGGGGCTTCCCGAATCACACAAGGTATTCTACGTGCCAGACAAAGTGTGTGTGTGTGTGTGTGTGTGTGTGTGTGTGCAGGAAAAAGTGTGGTGGGAGGCAGCTCTGGGGTGCCCGGATTCGGCCTCTGTGCCCTTCTCAGAGACCCACTTCCTCTAGCACTGTGTTTCAAGAACTGTCCAATAAGGCCACTGGTCACTATGTAAATTTAAATTTAACTAATTAAAATTAAATAAAATTGAACATTCAGCTCCTCAGTCACACAGATTCCAATAGCCACTGTGGCTAATGGCCAGGATATCGGACAGTACATGTCAGAGGACATTTCCCACATCGTGACAGCCCTGTTTTGGATTCTAACAGGGAGCCCTCCTAAGCGGAGTGAAGCCCTGAATTACAGTAACTGCAAAGGCTTTATTATTTCCTGGAGGAGACCAAGTATGTAGATGTCTGATCCCCATAGAGGAGCCCATCCACACCCTCCCGGGGGGGGCCAGGTAAGTATGGTCATGCGGAGCTGGGGCGAGCACTGGGCCCAGGCCGCAGAGCCGCTCACTGGTGTCATTGGCCTCATCAAGATCAAAGCTTTGGCCTGTTTCCTGTGACACTGGACACCCCAGGCAGAGAAGCCTCCAGTCTTCCAATAACCCTTGCAGGGAGGGCGCTGGTCTCAGAGAACCAGAGCCAGCAGAGGCCCTTCCTGCGTGCCCTGCCAGGAGGAAGGGTGCTCCGGCACCGTCAGGGGCACCCATCATCCCCCCCTGGGTCCCTGACTCTGCCGCCTTGGGCTTCTCCAGGGCCACGGGAAGGAGTCAGCTTAGAAAAGAAAGAGTTGGTTAAAGAAACAACATTGCTTCAAGGAACTTGATGGGTCAGGCTAAGGAAATGACTTGAAGGGGGTTCTAAGCCCACAAACTATGACTGGGTATCTTTTAACTAATCCAGGGAGTGAGAAACAGGCCGAAGCACCCCCCACCTCTTCTACACACACACACACACACACACCAGGCACCAGGTATGAATCAGATCCTTTCACTCCAGTCTAACCAATCACCTTTAAAATGTCCCCACCTAACTCAAAACAGCGTCGCCATTCTCCTGCCAAGTTGTTTCAGCGTTGCCCTGAAAGTCAACCAAAAGCGAGGATGAATCTGCACCTTTTCTGGCAAACGGCAGACGGGGCCGTGAGGGGAGCAGGGTGGCCAAGTGCAGAGCAGGAGAACAAGAGGGCAGGCAAACTGGGGGCCTGGTTCTAGCCCTTGTTCTGCCAGACGGATCCTTCAGAAAGTTCTTTTACCATTAACTTTTCTTTTTTAAATAAAATAAAGCACAGATACAAAAAAAACTCATAAAACAAACGTAAGCTTAACAGATTATCATAAGGCAAACACCCTTGTCACCACCACCCAGGCCAAAATAAAAAACTTTGCCAGGCACCCCAAAACCCTCTCCAGGGGCACAAGAGGGCTTTTGCAGGACTCACTTCCTCGCATTTCTTTATCACTCAAATGTACATCTGTAGATGTTATACTTTAGTCTTACTCATTGTTTGTCTATTAAGTCTATTGTACTCTACCAGCTCTCCCTCCATCCCTGGCTTTTCCTTACAGTTTATGTAGTAAAGAGGCCAGGCCATTTGACTATTGAATTCCCCACAGTCTGAGGTTTACAAAACAAGTTTCCTCCTCTCTGTGATCTCCAGTGACCTCCGACTTACCACCGCCCGCCCAGCCCACCTCAGGAGCTCCTGTAACAATAAAAAGAGTCAATGAGCCTGAAAGCACATAGGGAAATGCTTGTGATATTTTGTTAAGCAAAGAAAGCAAACTGATATATACACTCTGCTTTCAACTACATAAAGAAAAATGCATAGGAAAAAGGCCAAAAGGAAATACAATCTGTCAATAATTGTCCTGGACAGTGGAATTACGAGTCCCTTTTCTCTTTTTTCTTCTTTTTTTTTCCTTTTCTTATAATCTTCCACAGCTAGTATTTAATAATGTGAAAATAATCAGGGGACAATTGTTCTGAACAAAAGAGCACTCTTAAAGTGGTGGCATGAGCCCAATTGTGTCACCAGGTTTGCCCAGGCTCCCTTCTCAGTTCCCCTGGCTTTGTGCTCTCTGTTCCGGCTGCCACCATCAATCCAGCTGGGACCGTCACCATCTCAGACCTGCCCCCTGGATGCCTCCTAGTATCCCAGCTAGCTGGTCTCCCACCTCCCTTCTCTCTTCCCTCTACACGGCCAACAGAATAACGCATCTAAAACATGCCACTCTCCAGCCCCACAGTCTCACATGTAAAGATCACGTCCTTTCCTTCTCCTACATCAGTGGTTTATATCAAAGTTCTGTATCAAACTCAAGGAGCAACAGACTGGAGGGCTTGTGCAACACACACAGTGAGCGTCATCAGAGTTTCTGATTCAGTAGGTCTGGCACGGGACCAGTGCATATGCATTACCTGTCTGGGGACCACACTCGGAGAACCACTGCTTCATGCCCTTCCTCTGTCCTCCTATACGAGTCCTGCCCATTCTACAAGACCCAGCTCAAGTTGCCTTCTTCCAGAAGGCAGCCTCTGATAACTTCAGCCAACATTAAGAGATTATCATAAGGCAAACACCCTTGTAACCACCACCCAGGCCAAAATAAAAAACTTTGCCAGGTACCCCAAAACCCTCTCCAGGGGTACAAGAGGGCTTTTGCAGGACTCACTTCCTTGCATTTCTTTATGGGTCTCTCTCCCTCTTCCTGACCATCCCTAACACTTAAGGATGGTCTGAACAAGGGGGAGCACTTAGTAGCCACAATGATAGGCAACATAGCACTTGCTTATCTGCTGTCTTCTGTGGCCCTGGCCCCCCTCCCTCATATCAGCTCTTCAGAGAAGAGAGTGGGAGGGAGGCTGCTTTACTGTCCCTCCACTCACCAGGAGGGATTTGCTTGCCTCCTGGGGAAGAATCTGTTTCATCCACAACTCCGTGAAGCTCACACACAGACCTCTGATTATTCACCATTCATTCATTGTCAGTCAAAAAACACCCAACTCGGCACCTACTATATGTCAGGATGCACCAGATAAAATCTCTTGGCGTCAAGGAGACCAGGAATTACAATAGCATGAGTTACAACAGAAGTCTGCAGAAAGGGTTCTGTGAGGGATCCCTTCCAATACCAGCCAAACTCCCCACTGCCTTCGGCTCAGAGACTGCTAAACACACAACCTCTGCTTCGTGATGCAGACACTGGTGCACCCCAACGAGCACACACAGTCCAGGTCACACCACATCGTGTAGCCATGGTGAGGGTTTGGCCGCCAGTCATGGGCTCCATTGTTCCCCCAGCTAAGCCACCCTGGTCTCGGGGACAGGATTTATGGGCTGACATTGTTAGGAAAGCAGATGTCCAGGCAAGCGGACAGAGCAACTGGGGACAATTGCGGTGATTGTGCAGGCCTGGAACCTACCCAAAGGAGGCAAGAAGACACTACCTCCTAATTAAAAGGCAGAGAATGTCTGAAGAGCAGATCCCTGCTCCATTTTCCCAAACACCTGGGGGTCTGGCCACTTAGGCCCTCTGCCCAGCAGGACACTATAAGCAGGCTGCAGACACCATAGATTGTGGAAGGCAGATGTTGGCTTCTCCATGACCTTGGACAACTTTTACTTCTTTGTTCAGTTTCACCATCTACTAATATCTCAAAAAAAAAAATTGTAAAGTAAAAAAGTAAGATGGTAATGATCCTCTTTGGAAAAACAAGAGGAGAAATTAAAAAGCAAACAACAACAACAACACTCCATAAAAGTTAAAAAAAAAAAAAAAAAAAAAAAAAAAAAAAAAAAAAAAAAAAAAAAAAAGAAAGAAAAAAGAAAAAGAAACTGCAGAGCCCAGGCAGGGAATGAATCAGTGCCTCAGTTGGGGGAGCCCCAAATGTAGATGAGGCATCCCTAGAGCAGAAATTCTCAGTTGGAAGGGGTACATCAAAAGCTCTAGGGAGATTTTTAAAGATAAAGGCCCAGGACCCCATATTGAATCAGAATTGCCTGAGATGTATCCAACCCCCATCCCCAAACCCCAAGGAAGTTAAAGAGGCCCAGGGGATCCCAGGGCACTCCTAGTCAGGAGATAGTACCCCAGAGGTAAGGTCTGTAAGTAGCAAATCCTCATCTAAGAGGGAGAGACAGAGGTTATAAAAGCATCAAGGGAGCCCAGAGACCAGCTGGGGAGGAGGGGGAGTATCAACATTGAAGCACCGCTCATTTATGCCTCACCCTCCCCCCTTCCTGAGAGATCTGGTTCTGGAAAGGAAATAATCATCCCTGTAATACAGTTGACCAATTGCCCAGGGACCTTCAGCTAAGGCATGCCTTGGGTCCTGGGCTACTCTCCTCTGCAGCCACCACTCTGTCCCAGCCTGTTTCCCTGATCCTGCACCCCAACTTCTCAGCCCTAGTAGCCTCACGCTGACCAAGATTCTTCTTTCAGGATTCAGACTGCAGACCTCCTCCTCCAGGAAGTTTTCCCAGATGTACTGCTCAGCTCACTCTTTCCCCATCACAGCCTACAGCCTATTAGACTCTCTCTTCCCCTGTGTCAGCTAAGTGGCAGGACTAGTCATGTGATATGATCGCCCATGTGCCCATCGGTAGTCCCAGAGACCCCAAAGACTGAGCCTACCTGGAGGGCGGAGATTTTTTTGGTCTTGTCCAGCTTTTTACCCCCAATACCCAGCTCACTGCCCAGCATACAGCAAACAAGCAATATGTTTATTTATGTTGATTTGAAGAAAGCAAGAGGAGGAAATGTTAAACAGCTCCACAAGCAAATGTTTCAAAACTCTGCAGAAATTATAGCTAACCCTTTTTAGTACTTTCTGTGTACCAGAGAGAAGACGGAGGAACAGGGAGGATAAATAAGGTACTCCCGGTGGCAGAGCTAGGATGAGAATCCAGCTAGTCGGACTGGACCCAGAGTACTTGCTCTCAACCACTCAGCTATATTATCTCTGATTCAGGAGGGAGAAAGATTAAAACCTGAAAATGCAGCAGCTGCCTCTGAAGTCTTTGTCTCCCACAGCTTCAGGGCCACAGAGACCCTATAACTTCAGCCTCTGATGCAGCACACAGCAAGGCCGCCATCCACAGGGGCAGGAGTACTTGGTCTCTGCTGAAGGCCTCTCTTGATGAGGTTCCAGGGATACTGATGCATCCATTTGAGAGGCCTGGGAGGCCCAACTGGGGGCTCAGTTTAGAAACAGGGACAGGGATAATGCCATCCAGCTCCTTGGCATGGGAAGGCTTTTCTCTCTCATACCCAGGACCCCCCAGGAGGAAGAAGAGTGCCAGGTTTCCTAGCCCACTGGTTCGGGGCAGTAGGAGAGTGGCCCTCACCTGCCCCACCCAACTTTCCTGGGCCCAGAAACAGACCAGGGAAGAGGATGCCTCACTAGCCCAGGCTGTTTAACTCAGGAGAGGCTATGCAGGGAAGTGGAAACCCTGAGTGGCATACAGCAGGCAGGGAAGAAAATTTATTCAGAGTCAATGACAGTAGTTGAAAAGGAACCATATGCCAGGCACTTGGCTAGCTGCATCCCCACAGTCTTTATTTAATTTTCACACCAACCCAATGAGGCACCTTCGATTTTCCTTGTTTTACCAACAGGGAACGCAGGCATTGTTCAGTTGGAGTAAGAGGCTGCTAGGAGACGAGCCTCAAAAATTGGGTGTATTTGGCCAATGGTGAGTTAAGATTTAAGAATCTCTAAGTAAAGCATTGAGGACACTTGCTCTTTACTCTCTTTCTAAAAGACTGAACAAAATAAAATGGGATTTAGGTTAGATACCAGGAAAAACTCCTTGATTGTACAGAGGCATCAGAGTCCACCCCCCAGGATGGTCTACTTCCCTGCAATTTACAGCTATATCACGTGCCCCTCCCTACAGGCAGGAGACTGGACACCATGACACTTACCACCCCATGAAGCTTCACCTAACAGGGTCAGAGTGCTCCCCAGGCAACTCGAGTCTAGCTCCAGTCTCGAATGAAGTTTTTGGACTGTGCAGAATCTGAGGTTAAACACATCCTTTGCTAAATTTAACAGGCAGGTAGGTCAAGAGTTCAGTTTGCTGATTTACTCAATGCGGTTAATCATGACTGTGTTAAAGTTAACAGCATGTGTTTATTGCTAAAGGCCTGTTTAGCCTCCTGGATAATGCAGTTAATCAAACCAGCAGTGACGAAGATGGCAAGAAAGGGGCAAGTGGCTCAAGCAGAGAACTGCCGCTGGCCGCCGGGAGCCAGTCCTGCCGGCCGGCGCGGCCCTCACCCATTCTCTTCCCTCTGCAGGGAGAGCTAAAATGCTGGGAAGACAGCGAAGCATATCAGCCGCTGACCCCGGCTGCTCAGACTCCCCTAGGAGTCTGCAGAAGCCCCTGGGAGGGGAGAGGGAGGTCTGGGGGTGGGGGTGGGGTGGGGCTGTACTATAACAAGGTGCTCAACTGGAAAAGAGATTCTGTTTCTGAATATTTCATTTCAAACCAGGCAGCTCACTGGTCTGAGTCAAACACAGCATCTATTCGCCATTGAACAGTCATGACAAGAACTCTGCAGTTTACCCAGATGTGGGCTTTCCTTAAGGTAAGAAGAGTCACGGTGCCAAGGTCCTGTTTTCTCGGAGTGCAGAGCCTCTCCACACTCAGGAGACACTGAAGCTAAAGGCCTCACCCTCAAGGCCCCTCTGCAGACTCAGAGCTGGCACCGGCTCTCCGACTCCTATCCAGCGTCCAGCTCCAAGTGACCAGCAGCGACCTCTGAGAAAAGGGTGGGCTGCGACGGGCCGAGCGTGTTTATAAAGCACTGCATGCTCTGCTCCATCCCGCCGGCCTCACGATGCCAGGGGCGCGGCCTGGCAGGCAGCCCAGGCCAGAAGCCGCTCTAGGGTCGGACCCCCAGGCTTCCAGGCCACCGCAGAGCCTCCCAGTCAATCCCGCCTTAACCCCAATTCCCCCTTTGACACCAAACCAGGGAGAGGGATGGAAAGCAAGGAAAAATCCCCACCTCCGCAGTGCATCGATTTGCCCAAAGCAAAGGCAACACAAAGGCTGCACCTGTTTCCATGGAGACTCAATGGCTGGAGCTTGAAGCGAAGGAACAAAACACAGAGGGAGAAACACAAACCCTTCACCACCTTCCGGGCAGGCGTGATTGATGTCAGCAGGCCAGAGCCCTGACAGGAAGGCTGCGGAAGGATGAAAGGTAATCAGCAGATCTAGAAGCCATGCCCAGAGTCCTTTCAGTGGGGAGAGAGGGAGCAAGCAGCTACACACACACACACACACACACACACACACACACTACACAGACACCCCGCCCCCCAGGAAAGATTCTGAACAAAAAAATCCGGAACAGAAATCCAAAGTGAGCTATTATTCACTTTACAAAAGGATTCTTTGCTTTACAAAGGAATTCCTTGAAAGAACAAAATCCCATGGCGGATGGAAGCCTTTGTTTTGATTCATTATTTACTTCTCTGAGGCTGAGGAGGAGGAGGTCAAGGAAGTAACTTCCAGTTGAAAGTCTATAAGGGAAGGTGACAAAACGCCTGAGAGAAAGGAAAGAGGAGACCTGGGGGGGTTGGGGCAGGACTGTTTATAAAACAGCTGTTAGAAGCCGCCCACAAGAAATTGAGACGTGGCAGCTTTAAAACAAAAAGGTGAGCGAGCCAAGTGCCTGAGGCCTGTCTGCAGGAGGCAGGGCGGAGAGGGGGACAGGATCAAACAGCCCAGGAAGTCGGGAAGCAGCAGTTTCAAACCAGGGCCCACGGGTCCCCACAAGTAAGGCAGGGGCAAAGCCCTGGGGCCGAGAAGAAATGTGGGAAGCAGGAAAGGGAGCAGGCAGCCTGCATCTCCCCTGGGGCAACAAGAGGAGAGGGTCTAAAATGTCCCGGGCAAAGGCCAGCAGGAGATGCTCAGCAGATGGCAGGGGCTCGAGAGAGGCAGTAAGAGCCTCTTGGCTCGCGCTTGCGTTAATCAGGTGACATTCATTAAGTGCTTCTTCACACATGTTGTCATCCTGGAAGCAGACAACACCACGCACCAACACAATCCCCTGCCCTTGACGAGTCTCAACAGGGCCTTTGTTCCACTGAGTTTTCCCAGCTGTCATTCCCACAGGGAACAAAAAACCAGGATAACAACAACAATAATAATATTTACTAAATATGCTGCGTGAGACGACTAACCTTCATTTCATTTATGTTCTCACCCACCACAGGAGAGCGATACTATTCTTGTCCCCATCTACTGATGAGGAAACTAAGCCACAGAGAAGCTAAGTAACTTGCCTGAGGTCACACAGCTAACAAGAGGCAAAGCCAGGATTCAAACACTGGTCTGCCCAACTTCAAAACCTGTAAACACTGTACTTCATGCCTACCACATCTGCCCCATTAATACCAGACAGAGACTAAGAATAAGAGAACTCAAGTGATTTGCAGAGTCAGAGGCAGAGGATTGCTCAGAAGACCAGCTCTTTTGACTCAACCCTTAAGCTTTTTGTGCCTTGTGATGCCTCCCCCAGAAAGGCCACCTGGCTTTCTTGGTGGGGTTGATGGGCTGCTGTGATCATGAAGACACTCCTGTTTTGGGCCCCAGTTTACCCCTCTGCAGTAGGGAGACATCATTATAGTCTGAGCCCTCAACCATCACAGAGAAAGAGTAGCCGGGAAAAAATGTGACACGGGTGTGCCACGTGTCACCAGGGAGTCCATTAGGAGGAACAGGCTCAGCCCCAGCTCCGGCAATGATTCCCAAAGATCCACAAGCTCTTGGAGGGAGCAAGCCCTATGCAGCATTTTCAGGCCTCTAGTTCAGTCTTCCCACCAGGGTTCCTTTGAGGGAATCCTTGGGGAAGCTGGAGACTTCTGTGCGTGTTCAGGCAGGGGTGGCTTTCAGGGAATTAGCTTCAGAGTCCTGCATTTCCCCATGTACTCCTTCCTAAATCTCATCTGCTAGCCAAGAACTGTCTGGTCTCCTTTCACAAAGGCCTTACAAACACTTCACAAAAAAAAGGCCAACCCCTAGCCATCCCAACCTTACAGGGTGCCCTGCCCTGGGCTGCAGAACAAAGGGACACCTACAGAAGGCTCACTCCTGGGGAGCGTGCCCTGAGGACAGAGCTTCCTCAAGACACTGAGAAAGGGGCAAGCCTCATGTTACCCGGGTCTTATCTGCCTTATTTATTACCCATCGATTTATTTTAGGATTAGAATTAGGACACCTAATACTTGTATTTAAAAAAAAAAATGGAGCCAGACTTTTTCTGACACAAAGTATGATTTGTCAGGTATAACAAAAAGGACTGGCTTTGTCAATTAGGAATTAGATAACATGACAGACATTTTCCATAACCGAATAGGCTGAGTTTGCTGTTCTAAAGCCTTGACAAAAGTATATTTGAAGCCAATGTATGACATGCGATAAGCTTATAAATGCATCCTATTTAAACTTAGAATAAAAAATTTTAGACACTAGTTTTAAAATGCATGAGGCGGTATAGCCTTTCAAAATTCTTCTGACAGGTATAGGAGCAAAAATGTTTGAGACCTGTTTCTCTGGTTTCCTGGAACAATGTTCAGAAGCTCTAGCTTTCCACACTGACAGATCCACTGGGCCACACACACAGTGAGCTCTCAAGAGAAGGCAGCTGAGTGTATACAATGAGCATTAGACCTGGAACCAGGACAGCTGCCCTGGTGTACGTTTGTTTCCGCTGCTCACCGTTTGGGTGAGGAATCATTCTCATGCCCTACTTAAAGGGCTGGCTCAGCTAGTCACTAAGGGCCCAGTGGGTCTGTTTGAATCTGGGCTCTAAACCCTTGCAGCAGCAGCATCACCTGGGACTTTACTAGAAATGCAGAATGCCAAGACCTACTCCAAACCTACTAAATCAGCATCTGCATCTTAGCCAAATCCATGTGTACATCTAAGTCTGAGATTCACCACTCTAAGCCACCAGTCCAGCTGATTTACCATCCTGGCTTTATCTAGCTGAAGGTAATATTAGAATGTTTGCTTTCTTCACACATACACACACAGCTGGCCATTAAAGCAAACAAGATGGTTAGGGATTATAGTAATCTATCAGAAGCATATGTAAAATGCAGTTTTTAAAAAGGGCTGGGAAGATTCACATCAAACAGTCATCAGTGGTTGATTACCTCATGGGATGGTGGGGAGTGGTGGTCAAAGGGGGCTTTCCAATTACATTATTTGAAATATTGTAATAAAAAATTTAGCCATGTATTGGTTATATAATAAAACACAAAAGCACCATTTTAAAACACAAATATGGATCACCGGAAATGGACTGCATTTTATGAGCTACATCTATCTAAGGCTGTTGCCACTTTGCCCAACTCCAAACCCCGAAACAGCAAGGCAGGAGCTGACAGAGAATAGCTGGTGAGCACAAGGAGCACTGGACTTGGAGTCCGAAGACCCAGATTCAAGTCCAAGCTCTGCCCCTGGGGATCCCAAGGCTCTCACTTAACATCCGTGGCCCTGTGTTTCTTCTGATATGAAATGGGATAGCCTAACATGCCCTTCCAGCCCCACAGTGCTGGTGACAGGACCAATACTCCAGTGAAACTCATAAAAGCCTCTGGGGAACCCCAAGGTGCTGTACAAATTCAGGGGCTGAGTGTTTTCTTGAAAAGAAAAGAGATGGGAAAAAAAGCAGTGAAACATGCACCCTCAGTCATTCCACTCCCTAAACACAGATATTCCATGACTTTATAAGGAAGATGCACAGAGTAACCTGGATTTAGATTCGTGGGAGCCTCAGGCTGACTTTCAAATCCTTATTCGAACTTAGACGTTAGGTTTGGAAGTGGTTCAAAAAAATGAAGAGAAAGAGCTATTTCTCAATGTCTGGCCCATTTTCTTTGTGCTTCTCGCCTGGTTTCTCTGCAGGGGTGAAGCTCCTCGGATGTCCTGTTTTGGGGTTCTGTGTACCTCCTGTCTGGGCCCAGGCAGCACTCTCCTTTACTTTCTCTGACTTCCAGCCAGCAACCATCCCCAGGGCTGGGCAATTGACACAGGGTTTGCAGTTCAGCTTACTTCAAGCCAATGCCTCTGTTTCCCACCTTTTATTTTAGAACCCAGATTTGCAGAACTAGAAAGGGCAGCAAATGTTATTCCTTCATTATCTGGCAGGGTGGAGTTTAGGTGTAGAGAGAAAAAGTCACTAGCTCAAAAGCACAAAGCTAGCTTCAAATAAATAGGTCCAGGCTCCTTGATCCATGCTCTCTATATGACCTCAGAAATACCTCTTTTCTTGAGATTCTGCTCACTCATTAGTTTGACTTGTCTGTCACTGACATCACCTTTGACCCACCCTTCTAAGAGACCCATGAATCTGAGGACCAAAAGCAGCTATACTTTTCCTCAAACTGAATAACCCTAAAACCATGCAGTCTGAAAGTACCACTGAAACTGAGCCAGAAAGGAATCTCCAGCCAGACTTTCCATGGAGAACCGGGACCTGTCTAAACCATTATGAGCTTCAGTTATACTAGAGTAATGGCAAAAGCCTCCAGACAGACAATTCCTGTCCCTATACTGTGTGACCTTAGGTGACTCGCTTCCTGTCTCTGAGCCTGTTTTCTCATTTGTAAGACAGTGTAAGTCCTGCCACCTTTCAAGATTGGCATGAAGGTCACAGACAAGGGTAAAGCCCTTGTTCACAGGAGAAGCTCAGCAAACAGCAGCTGTTACCATCACAATCACCATTATTTCAGACTGTCCATTTCAAACACAGGGGCCTAAATCACTTCTCTTCCAGCCACACATGAGAATCACCTAGGACATTTTTTTTTTAATACCAATGCCAGGTCTTACCCTCAGTAATTCTGACTCACTGATCTGTGAGGGGGGCCTAAGGAATCAGTATATTTTTTGATACTCTCTATATGATTGTAATGTACAGCTGTGATTGACAACTGTGACCTAAGCCAGTGCTTCTCAAACTTTAAAGTTCATGAAAAGCCCCCAGGGATCTTGTTAAAATGCAAATTCTGACTCAGAATTTGTCTGGGTTGAGGCCTAAGATTCTGCATTTCCCACTAGCTTTCCAGTGATGCCAATGCTAATGACCCATGGCTTCAGGGAGTATAGCACCCAAGACTCAAGGTCTTGGGCACACGGTTGGAATGATTATAAGACTCTCCTTCCCCGGACAGTCTCAAAGGGCAGCTCTGTTCAGCCAGGCTGAATTCACTGCCTCCTAGAAGCAGTCAACTATATGGCCTCAGGCTGTTACCAAGGGCCCAGAACCAAAGCCTGTCCCTGGATGGCTCTCTGTCTTTGTCTTTCTGTTGTCTTTTTGGGTTCTACCAAGAGCCTGAGGACAGTGTGGCCACTAAGAGCACTAGCAAATTAATCATGACACCACACCCTGTGTCCATGTTGAGATGAGCTCCCAAGACTGTCTAAGGGAGAAGCCAGAAAGAAAGGGCTACAGTTGCTTTCACTCAGATAAGCAGAAAATAGGAGCACAGCCCACCTTGGCAGGGCGTCCCCAGTAAGGAGGGGCTGAAAACAATAGCGACTCTGCTAAGTGAGACTCCTCTGATGGGCCAAGCGGGAAATCTTCCAGCTGGAGCTGACCAGGTGAGTGTCCAGTTGAAGGGGCTCTGGGGAAAGGTGAGCAGGGAATGTGCTGGGTGGAAAGGCCCCTTCTGGCTTCAAGACTGGGACATTTTGTGAACCTAAACAACATCAACAAAACAACAATGACTGGGCACCTACTGTGTGCCAGGGGATTTCAGAAAAATACTCTCATTTGAGCCTCACGTCAACTTTGCAAGTCAAGTGGCATCATCTTTATTTCACAGATGAGGAAACTGAGGCTCAGTGGATAGTGACAATGAAATTTACACACAAGCACAGTCAACACTGGAACCCCAACCTCTGCAGTTCTTCCTAGTTCTTTACTGCTGCTCAAAACTCTTCAATCTCTTGGTACCTCAACTTACCCTTTCCCTGGGGGAAGAGAAGAAAGGGAAGAAGAAAAAGGACAGAAATTGACAGAACTGGAAGTGGCTTTGGGTCTCTAAGAACAGAGTATAACACTTATTATTATCAATCACTATGATTATCACTGTCCATCCTAATATTTAGCGTGGCTAAGAACTCAACCCTGGGCAGCCGAGGCCACTGTGGTTCTGTCCCTGGAAAAGGGTGAACAGACCTGATGACTCCAGGGTGACTTCCCAAGAGCCTTGGGTGTAGGATAAAGCAGGAGCCACCCCCCACCCCAATCTCCAGCAGGCCCAAGACTGGAAGGACAGTCAGCCAATACACGGATGGGCCCAACACTCCACCCCTGCGTAAACCACAGGAGGCCTCCTGAGGCAGCCAAGAGTGCTCAACCTTAAGGACCATGGAGCTGAGGGCTGAAGAGGCCATGCTAGGAGCCACTCCCCCACCAGGGCCCCAGAACTGTAACTTAGCCAGATGCCTCCCTCCAGAGCCTTGGCAAGAAGGGGCCTTGGCAGAGACTCCAATTCCAGATTAATATTAGTCCAAGGGAACAAAAACAAATGGCTCCTGACTTTTATGTTCCATAAATGAGGCTTGAAATGCAGACGAGTTTGGGAGGGGGTGGTCAATAAGAAGAGAATGGGCAAGTACACAACGTAAAGCTGACAGATGAAATATTATACAGCCATTTAAAATAATGTTTCAAAGCCACATCATTTCATGGAAAATGCTCATTATATAATGTTATGGGGAAAGACTAGAATCAAGAGTATATAATCAGGGGGTACAAGGATAGTTCAGTGGTAGAATTCTTGCCTGCCATGCGGGAGACCTGAGTTCGATTCCCAGTACATGCACTTCCCAAAAAACAAACAAGCAAAATACAAATAAACAAAAATGCAATAACGGGATACTTACATGGAAAAATAATGAAATGGGACCCAACCATACAGCATACAAAAAAAAAAAGTACATAATCAGTAAAACTACATAGGACGTTAAAAGCCCATGTACGTTGGGGAAGGAAAAAAGAGGGAACTACAACCAAATGTTATCAGTGACAGCATTTAAGCTGTCAGAATGATCTATACTTTGTGGAAATCAAGCATTTTCCAGGTTTTTTTTTAATGACCCTGTAAACTACACAGGAGCAAGAGGAACACACCCTTAGTAAACCAGTGTGCATAAGAAATCAGAACGAAGACTTGCTGGGCTGGTAGGTGCCCAGCCCAGGGTAGCCTGCAGCAGTGAGGTAAGAGAGGCACAGCTGCAATCCAGAGAATGCTGGGCTGTTGTGGTCACACCTGGACAGCTCAGCCAGGAGGGTTCTCTTTCCAAGGGGTTGAAATCTTCCAGGGAGCATAACAAAAAGTCCATTAGCCCTTAATGTGTTCTAAAGGATTTTAGCAAAAGACACCAAAGTGAAGCATAGTGCGGTCAGGTGCTGTGCCCCAGGCAAAGAGGCAGGGGACAGCTGTGGGGTCTGCTGTCCCTCAGAGACCCCCAGCAGACAGGGATTCTCACCCATGCACAAGAATAAAAGAGACACGCCTTGCCATATGGGGCTCCAGAGCCCCCTGGGAATGCGGGTGTTAGAATGGCAGGTCCCTAAGCCACATGCAAATGTGAAAGAGGAAGGGAGGGTTAAAAGAGAAGCCTCTGCACCAGCTGTCTCCAAAAGGACATTAATTATAGGGGCTGTGTCTCCTGAACTAGGCCTGGTATTGCAAGCAAAGGTTCTCCCAGGAGCCCAGGCATTTACCAGCCTCCAGCTGCCTGTGCTTTGCAGCCTCATGGCTGGGCCCAAGGGGGGAACAGGCTGAAGCTGCCAGCCTGATGCCCTCCCCACCAGGTAGGGAAGTGCCAGTTCCAGAAAGTAGCTTCAACATGTTCTTCTTACTAAGAAATCCACATCATATGATCAGGAGGCTGTGCTGGATGCCAGGGCTAGGAGACACTGGAATGTGGGGAGGGCCAGAGAATTTCCTTCTCTGGAGATTTTAAAGACCTAAGCATCTGTCTGGAATAGTTCAACACTGGAGTGGAAAAAAGTGACTCTCTCATCCCTTGAAGTGGTGGAAGGAAGGGGCAGAGTCAAGTGGAGAAGTTAAAACTGCAAGTTCTCTAGGGCACTTGGCTGGTGGCAAAGAGCTCGTCAGCCAACTCCAAAGGTGCCCTCCCCGCCCCATCCCCACATCCTCCTGCTGCCAGCATTTCTCCCAGGACAATGAGCAGGACTGAAAAAGGCCCACCCTCGTGAAGCCAAGGAGGCAGGGGAGAGGTAAAGGCCCGGGGGCTTGTCCCCGTTCTGCTGTGTGCTAGCTGGGGACTGGGGGCCAATCCCATCACTTCCCTGAAGCAAGTGTATGTGATATTCGCCTCAGCTACTTCATAAAATGTCTGCAGATCAAGAGAAATTGATGGGACAATACTTCTAAAAAAAATTGTCAGATGCTAAACAAATGGAAGGCATTGCCATGATGAGTGGGGTGTCATAACAGCAGCGGGAGCATTTTGCTGCCCTTTCATGACAATAGGCAAGTTAGAAGTATAAACCGACAGTGCATTAACTTTTTTTTCTAAACCACTCATCCTTTACACATTAAAACAGGATTATGCCCCTGTCCTCAAGGCTAAAAAGGCTGGGGCTGCTCTGGGAATGCACAAAATGGGGCTCAGATGCTGCATGCCCACTCGGCACCCCAAACCAGGGAAAAGGTATGACATGGGGAGGGAAAGGGGCAAGAAAGGAAGGAATACACAAAACCAAAGAAACCTAACAAGAAATAAGGTTAGAGCCGAAACCCCACCTCCTGGGAACGAGCCCCGTATCCCTGGGAAAGAGGCTGAGATGAAAGGGAGGCGCAGCTGGGGGGAGACAGGCCGTGGGAACAGAACCGCAATTGTTTGGCCCAGCCGGGACAGGCCTGGGATGCACCCGGAGCGCCCGGCCCGCACCGCCGCTTTGTGCTCTAATGTAATTAAGGGTCCGGTGGGGGCCAGTGTTTGGAATCCTTTAACTCCCCTCCATTCTCACAGAACACTGAGCCAGAGCAGGGGCTTTAACTGAGGGTGGGTTTCTGAGCAGCGCAGCTCAAAGTGGGGAGCAAGGGCAGGAGGCCCTGAGCAACAGGAGGCACTTCCCCCTCCTTGGCATCGTCCCCAGGAGTCCCCCCAAAGCCTGGCCATTGCCCTGACCCCAGTTAACACTCCCACTAATTGCCCAGGGCTGCAGAGAGCCTGAAAACCTGGGAGCAAGTGAGCCGGAGTTAATTACGTAGAGAGAGAAAAGACTGTTTCTCCATTCTTCACTGAGGTTTCCCTCCCTCCCCACACCCTTCTGGTTGGGGCGTCTAGTTTCAGGGAAGCTCTCTAGGCAGGGATCTCGGCTCTGGGAGCCAAAACCAACAACAGCACATGGACATTATTGAATGGGAGCAGCTAGAGGGCTTCTAGAAGCACTGCTCCAAAGCTCCCCCACTCCCCTCAATTTCCCAAGAAAATGTCCAGCACCACCCCTACCCCATCCAAAGGAAAACCTCATTTTCTCAGTTCAACTAATTGTTTCTCTGAAACAAAGGCAGTGCAGATTCTTTTCTTTATTTTAAAACATAACATACAAACATGAACATTCTTACCATTTGATCATTCCATTCCTGGTATATAATCAATAACTCACAATATCATCACATAGTTGTATATTCATCACCATGATCATTTCTTAGAACATTTGCATCAATTCAGAAAAAAGAAATAAAAAGAAAAAAGAAAAAAATTCGTACATACCATACTGCCTCCCCCTCACCGATCACCAGCATTTCAATCTACTAAATTTGTTTTAATATTTGTTCCCCCATTAGTTATTTATTTTTTTAATCTATAAGTTTTACTCATCTGTCGATAAGGTAGATAAAAGGAGCATCAGACACAAGGTTTTCACAATCACACAGTCACACTGCGAAAGCTATATCATTATATAATAGTCAAGAAACATGGCTACTGGATCACAGCTCTACATTTTCATCAGTTCCCTCCAGCCTCTCCATTACACCTTAACTAAAAAGATAATATCTCTATAATCCGTAAGAATAACCTCCAGGATAACCTCTCGACTCTGTTTGGAATTTCTCAGCCATTGAAACTTTATTTTGTCTCATTCACTCTTCCCCCTTTTGGTTAAGAAGGTTTTCTCAATCCCTTGATGCTGAGTCCCAGCTCATTCTAGGATTTCTGTTGCGCTTTGCCAGGAAAGTCCACACCCCTGGGAGTCATGTCCCATGTAGAGAAAGGGAGGGCAGTGAGTTTGCTTGTCATGCTGGCTGAGCAAGAGAGAGGCCACATCTGAGCAACAAAAGAGGTTCTCTGGGGGTGACTCTTAGGTCTAATTTTAAGGAGGCTTAGCCTATCCTTTGCGGGGTTAAGTTTCATATGAACAAACCCTAAGATTAAGGGCTCAGCCTATTGCAGTTGTCCCCACTGCCTGTGAGAATATCAGGAATTCTTCACTTTGGAAAGTTGAATTTTCCCCCTTTCTTGCCATTCCCCCAAGGGAACTTTGGCAGTGCAAGTTCTTAATACCAAAGTGGGATTTCCCAGAGGTCTCTGGGACATTCTGTAGGCTAAGTAACAATAATTAATGCAACATAGCATTTTATAAATATTACCTCCTCTAATATCACAACCACCCTATGTGGTAGGTACTATTCTCATCCCCACCTACTCTTTGGATGAGAAATTGAGGCTCAGTGAAGGTAAGCAACTTATCCAAGGTCAACAGGCCAACAAATAGCAAATAGCCTGTGTTTGTAAACCCTATGCCATCCTGAGTTCAACTCAGATATTCACTATACACTAGAAACAAGTTTCGTGGAGGTTACAACCTGGTGCAAGGTTCTTAGCCAAGACCATAACCGGTATCTATGAGGTCCTATATCCCCCTAAAATCGAATGCACAATTCAGTGTGTTTGTGTGGACATGTACTTTTCCGGGCAGGGAGTGCCGAAGTTTCCTCTAGATTATCAAAAGGGCCTGGTACCCAAAAATAGCTTAAGAACCACACGTCAATGAGGAAACACTCCAATGGTTGGCTAAGTTGATTCTAGAACACAGGTCTTCTGACTTGAATCCTCTACCTTTTCACTTCACCTCCTTGCTTATAGGATATAGCCGAGAGGGCTGCCTGAATTTCTCCAGAAAGAGAAGATACCTGGTAGTTTGATCATTAGAGGCATTGAAAGCCCACCTAGCCTACTTGGGAGAGAATATCCAGGAGATATACTGTGGGGGCGAGGGGGGTGTGCTAACAGCCAGGCTCTGCAGGATTTCCTATACAGTGTTTATTACTTCTTTCCAATACTTAAAAACAAGTTTCAACAATGTTCCAATCCAGATCCTGGGTCTTGCTTGGGTCTATACAGAGCAAAAGTCATTATTAGTAGCCCCAAACTATCAGAAATTCACAGGGAAACAAACATAGTTTTTCTTCTGCAAACTAATTCGCTACAGTTTTCAGGGCGCCTGTCTAAAACCAAGAATTCCCTTAACTGAGGCTATGATCCTCATTTTCAGATACTCAGTAGCAAACAGTAATGATGATGCTGTCAACATTTGACAGCCAATGTTATCAAGCATGTATTCTGTGTGCTAGTTATGGGTCCTCAGCAAGATAGGTTCAGAAAGGGAAAGTAAGTAAGCATTTAGAAATATTACAGCAATTTGAGATTGCCACAATATCCCGGCACCCAATGGGTGGACTTGCCTCTGGGAATGGAATACAGACCAGTTCAGATATCGTCTAACTTGTGCAGACTGGTCATACTCAGTGGGACCACATATGGGTCCCCAGCAGAATAAAAACAACCTGTTCTTCACCTCAGATAGTTTTTGAAACACTGTTCTAAAGCACACTGCAAAAACAGAGGCATAACATCGACGGTGAATATGATTGAAAGTGGTTGTATAGAGTGAATATGATTGAAAGGGGTTGTATAGAGCCATGTAACCCACCGATTAACACTACAGATATAAATAAGTTCTTACATGAACCACTTCAAAGGTATGAATCTTGTACAGAGTGTCAATAATAGAGGCACATAGGGGAAAACTACTATGCATGCTATGGGCTATGTTTAACAGGAAGACATCAACAGTGCCATAGTAAAACCAGGGGTAAATAATTGGGGGAAGGGATAAGAGTTAATGGGAAGTTTGGATTTTCTATTTGGTGAGGGTATGTTTATCTGTTATTTTTCTCTGTGGAGCAATGAAAATTGTCTAAAATTGATAGTGCTGATGATTGTACAACTAAGTGTGGGTAATGTGAGGCATGGATTGTGTACTTTGGACATTATCCCTGATGCCCCATGGATGGAGGTAGCTGAAGGACACACTGACTGAGAAGCAGAATGGCAAACTATGGTGTATGCATATGATGGAATTTAGTGTGGCTACAAAAAGGAACAAAGTCGTGAGGCATGCAACAAGGTGAATGAACCTTATGGACATTATGTTGTGCAAAATAAGCCAGAAACAAAAGAGCAAATATTGTATGGTCTCTCTTAGAAAATACCTATAAGAAAATAGGGGCCTAGATTATAAGCTCTTATAGCAGTCACATTTAAGTCTGCAGCTGTAAATGTTATTTCTAGATTTTGAGATGCTGTGCTACATATGTAGAACCTGGTATTGCCCTGGAACTTTGGCTACTTGTGTGACACCTAAAACTCAGAGCTGGAGTTCTGCAGCATTGCCACATATAACTACTGTTAAAATTTTTGAAAAAAAAGATCACACTTCAACTAGAGATAAGAATGAAGCCAAATGGGTTGGAATTAAGGTAAATCAGAATACAGGGTAAAGGATGACACTGTCTGTATTTTAGAACTTCACCTACTATATGAGACCAAAGGAAGAGAGGTTTATTTTATCTAAAACCTAAATTTTCTGTAGCACATAATCTAACTGAACCCATCTGGATAGCTCACTTAAATAACCCAAACACATGAACCCAGAATGGGAATGGGGGCTTGTAATTCTGTATAGCTTAATGTAATACCTGGATACAACCCAGAGTATGTTGGGAAGATAATCCAAAAATATTGGCAAAGTCACTTGAGGGAAAAAATAGAACTATTAAACCCCTGATACTATTTCAAACATTGGGAACTCCAAAGTCAATAGCCAAGCCTTTGATCTTGAGGCTTGCTCTTATGAAATTTATTCTGTAGGCTAAGCCTACCTATAGGTATGCCTAAGAGTTACTTCCAGCAAACCTCTTTTGTTGCTCAGATGTGGCCTCTCTCTCTCTAAGCCCAATTCTGTAAGGAAAATCATTACCCACTCCACCCCCCAAGTGAAATAGACATCCAGGGCTGAAAGTCTCCCTGGCAACATGGGACACCACTCCCAGGGATGAGCCTGGCTCTGGCACTGTGGGATTGACAATGCCTTCCTGGCCAAAAGCAGGGAAAGAATTGTAGCAAAATAAGGTACCAGTGATGAAGAACATTCAAACAGAGTCAAGAGGCTACTCTGGAGGCTCCTGGTAACACAAGCTTCAGCTAGATATTGCTAATTACCACGATTTGCCTGTTAACCCTAAAGAACACCTAGGACTCTATCTGAGATCCTACAAAAGTTTCACATACTAAGATTTCCAGAAATCTACAACCTCCAGATAGGTTCCTAGGCCAGATAAATCCTAAATTCCAGAGGGGCCAGCCTCTCCAGAACATCAGCTAGTTCCATCCCCCATCCCATATTCTCAACAACCCTTTCCAACATGAAGAAGTTAGAATGGGCATAGCCCAAATATACCTAAAGAGGAGGAGAAAGATCAAAGGAGCTGATGGAGTTATACAGAGAAGGTATGGTTTAACAAATGAGTATGACTGCTGAATCATCATATTGATATTTCTTTTAGTCTCTAGTGTCCTGGAACAGCTAAAAGGAAAAACCTAAAATTGAGCAATTGTAACCTATACCAAACTCTGAAATCTGTTCAATAACCACTTGTTACAATGTACTATGAAATTTTTTTTTGTATATATGTTATATTTCACAATAAAAATGTGTTAAAACAAAAACAAAAACAGAAGCATAAACAATGCTCAAACTGGACGATGCCTCAGTTCTTGCCCCCGGTGTGCACACCATCCCAAATTAATGTGCGCAGAAACCACCTGAATATCTTGTTAAACTGCAGACTGACTCAAGAAATCTGACCAAGACTCTCCATTTCTGAGCAGGCCATGCCGGAGCCACTGGCCTGGGGATGGGACATGGAGCAGGAAGGCTCTAACTGCACAAGCACACGAGGCCCGCGAGGCTGGGAGTGCCACCTGTCAGAAGTGCATCAGAGTCCAGTAAAGGAACTGAGCGCAGGCGCATCACTCAGGCCTGGCCGTGAGGAGGGCAAAAGGGCTTGGGGCTGGGCCCTGCTCGCAGACTGCTCTAGCAAAGCACTTCCCCACCCTCCCAGGCTGTGTCTGAGACACTCTTTTTTCCTGATTTGGAAGAGACAGCAGTCCTTTCTGTCCTAGGGGCATGACAGAAGGCAGAGAAAAGCAGCTCAGAAGCATTTGCAAACATTCACAGGAAAACTACCTGTAACCATACCTAAGCACTGAGCAGAGGGAGTGTTGTGAGGAAACTGCTTACTCTCTCGGCTCTGCTCCTGCCAGGCTGGAGCCGGATCTTGACAGTGGTGTCCTGGGAGAATAACTACACATGCACATTCGGACAGCACTCTTTACTCCTTAAAAAAGGACATTTCCATTTGCTATGAGAGCTAGAAAATCTAATTAAAAGCTGGAAGCCCCAGAGGAAAGGGTGTACTGTGGGTCAACCCAGAAGAGCAGAAATGGCCCTCGGAGGCCTCTCCTGCAGCCAGAAAGGGCCAGGAGCAGCCAACTCCAAAGGGGAACAGCCCCCACTCCCACCAGGATACTGTTCTACTCCCTGGACATTCTTGACAGTGAAGACTTTCCTCCTAATTACCAATCTCAGTCTCTCCTAATTCAATTTACAGCACAAGGACTAGAGGACTATATACTTATTAAAGGAGCAATGCACAATAAAAGCCCCATATCCCCCATTCATTCAGGGGATTCATCCATTCATTCAAAAACATTTATGGAGGGAGACCTAGGTTCGATTCCAGGCCTGTGCACGCCTCCCAACCCCCCAAAAAATCAACAAATAGTGCTGCAATAGTGGGATACTCATATGGAAAAAGAATGAAATATGATCCCCACCATACAGCACACAAAAACAAAAAAATTTATGGAGCAACTGCCATGTGCCAGGGAGCAGACACACAGCGTGGACTCAGCAGACAAGGCCCTTTCCTCAGCCTCCTCTATAGAAGTAGGGAACAAATGACAGAAGAGACCATGAAGCTGCTAACAGACAAAGGGTACTGCCTGTCCCTGAAGGGGGGAAATGAGTCCTAGGCGGCTGCTTTCACTAAAGAACGGACTTAGGGAAAGACGGGTGGGGGTGGAAGTGGGCATCTGAAATAGATGGTACCCAGCAGGGGCTCCCTCACTTGATCCTCAGGGGCAAAGAAAGGCCTGAGGGCTACAGACACAGTAAGCAGATCAGAGGGGCTTAGTGTACCAACCAAGTGTATCTCATCAAGACAGAGCCTGACTCCAGGCAGGATCAGGCGGAAACCCCCCTCTAAAAATCTCAGATGACTCTGAGGAAACCACAAACCTCCCTCTCCTTTGCAAAAACCAAACTACAGTCATCTGCCTCCAAACCTGAAATGGACCGCTTGCCTACAGGCCACCCCCACCCTGCACCTCTCTAACCAACTGCATCCTTCCCTCTCTCAGAATTCTACTTAACGCAATTCTCCAAAAGGTCTGATCCAGTCACTGAAGCAGGGGTTATCAGCCTCAGCACTGCTGACATGTCGGTCAGATAGCTCTCGGTCGTGGGGGACCGCCCTGTGCACTGCCCCTGTCCTCTACCGGTCAGATGCCAGTAGTGCCACGACCCACAGTTATGACAACTACTAGAAATGTCTCCAGACACTGCCAATACCTCCTGGTGGAGGGAAAATTCACCCCTATTTGTGAACCACTGCACGAGATGGAAAGTTTTCAACTCCGGTTGCACACTGGAGACACCCGGGGAGCTTCTAAAACTCTACCTGTGCCTGAACTGCACCCACACTGACAGGAACAGAATCCCTAGGAGGTACAAGAGGGTGAACCATGGAATGAGAGCTATCTCTAAAGGCACTTTAGGTCTCTTGGCCTGGTCGAAGATTCTACAAGCAATCAAGAATGTCTGTCTGTCATTTCACATGCCCTTAATGTTCTTTTTTTTTTTTTCTTTGCATGGGCAGGCACCAGGAATCGAACCCGGATCTCTGGCATGGCAGGCAAGAATTCTGCCACTGAGCCACCATTACACCACCCCCTTAATGGTCTTTTAATGTGTTGGTTGGTTTCTCTATTAGACCAAATCTCTTCAGAAGAACCATATCTTCTCTTCTCCTCTCTCTGCAAAGCTCCAGACAGTGTTCCAACCTTTTCCTCATATTTTACGCTAATCAAACAAGGTCGGAAAGTTTCATGGCCTCTCTACCCCAACTTCAGCTGAAGAAGCCACTTCAAATAGCACCATCTCCCCCAAATGCAACAGAAGAATTTATAACCTTCCTAACTTCAAATAGGGAAGGAGACAGAAGAGACGGACTGTGATGTTAATCTTATGTGTCAACATGGCGAGGCCATCATACCTAGTTATTGAATCAGAAACTAATCTAAGTGTTGCTGTGAAGGCATTTTGTAGATGCAGTAAATATTCACAATCAGCTGACTATAAATAAAGATTACCCTCGATAACGTGGATAGGCCTTATTCAATCAGTTGAAGGCCTTAAAAGCAAAAACAGATTTCCCAGAGAAGAAGAAATTCTGCCTCTAGATTGCAGCATCAATTCCTGTCGGAGTTTCCAGCCTATTGGCCATCCTACAAATTTCACTAGCCAATCCCCACAACCGTATGAGCCAATACCTTAAAATAAATTTTCTTCTATATCTATATCATCTATATTATATAGATATATACTCCCTCCATCTTTTCTCCTGGCTCTGTTTCTCTGGAGAACCCTGATACATGGGGGTCCATGAGAACACCAGCCCCCTGATTCTGGTCCCGCACTGGACCTCTGAATGTGACCTCTTCCCGCCCTCCTCCAGGTGTGAGGAATCTCTGCTGAGTGGCAAGGGCAATGCCCTTTGCACACACAAGTTTACTGAGCCCCACCCCCAGAATGGAGGGGCCTGAGGCTGGGGTCATCAGCAGGATGGAAACTCCAGTCTATCAAAACAGACGCTCTTTTCCTCATGCTGACAGTGTCTAAGAATAAATGGACCCAGGCCCAGAATCAGCTCCTTTCTGAGCCCGACACCCAGGCTGGGATCTTTTCCCACACCTTCCTCTGGGGTCCCTAGGAACAGCTGGGGACCTGGTGGAGAGGGGTCTGGTGAAGTCTAACAGATGTCGCCTTGTCTGTCTCCTGCCTCCCTCCTCCCACATGTGAGGCAGCCCCCACTCGCCATCCCCTCAGACAAGGCCAATGAAGAACTCAGGGTCAAGGGAGAATATCTGGATTCTAACCCCTATCTTCCCTAAGAAGCCGAAATGCACCCATTATTCACTCATTCATTAACAAACACATAGAGAGGGTATCTTATAAGTGATCTAGATGTTTAGTGGATGGACAAACCATCCTTCCTGATTTTTATAATTGGGCCAGCTTAAAGACAAAATGAAAGGAGCAGAATCCAGGGGACCCAGCTCCCCCAAAGACAGCAAAGGCTACACAAGCTCTCAAGATCAGCTTTCTCACTAAAATTCATTGGCTAGTACATAAGAATGCAAATTGCCCAACATGGTTGCATTACATTTTAATGAATGATTTAGTGTTTACCCTGAGATTTTACTTCTTTGATATTCATCGCCAACAGGATGAACAGTCCCCAGAGGTTTGCTTTGGCGGGCCTGGCTAGCTTGTTGTCTGTCTAGGACGGCAAGACCTTCCACTCCGAGGAGGCCAGCGTGACACTGTTGTTTTTTATCCAAGCTTCCTTTCCTCCCCCCAATTACACACACGCACACCCGGTTGCCTGGAGACAGGGCGCATTCCTGGTGCTTACACTTCTTTTCACTCCCCAGAAGCAGGAGCTTTGGAAGAGGGGCCTCCAGGAAACATGTCTGGGGCCCCAGGGGAAGGGGAGGAACCCAGAGGGACATTTCCTCACAAACAGGCCCACCCCATCCCAGCGGCCCCCACTGCCCTCCCATTTGAGAAGCCCAGGCAGGCTCCACTGAAAGGCCCCATGGGGAACAAGGCCCCCTTTGAAAGCCGTATTTACCCAGCGCTGCTGCGGGCAGGGTTGCCATGGCCACAGTCCACCTTGGCGGGCCTCCTCGGGCCTGGATGGAACAGGCCTCAGCACCCGGACACCCCACCCTGATCCCCTCTGGAGACCTTCCCTGGGCCCAAACACCCTCCACTAAGCCCCAGAGTTGCTGGAAACATTGATTTTCACCAAGTTCCTGGCTGAAAACATAATCCTGAAGGGAATGAAAGAGGATTAAGGCTCCTCCCGGAGCAGGCCGAGTCGCTGTCTCTCTCTGGACCTCCAAGAGAAACGCCCTGCGGCCTCCCCCGCAGGCTCAGCCTGCTCCGTGAGGAGGCTGGGCGCGCCAGAGGGAAGCCGCTCCGCCAGGTCCAGGCTGGCCAGCAGAGGAGGCCCAGGCCCGCGCCTGCCTGGCTGCTAATGGGAATCACTTATGTATGTAATTCATTGTCACTGTGTCCTGCAGCCACGCAGGATCAGGCGAGGCGAGACCTTGGCCCTGGAGGGAGGAAAGGGAGGGGTTCTCATCTCAGTCTCAACCTGAACTGGCCAGGCCCGGCCAGCTGGGCTGCGGAAGCCCAAGGACAAAGGCGGCCGAGGACTGGGCCCAATGCTGTCTGCTCCCAGGACTGAGCACACCAGCCCGCTCCACCCCCAGGAAGCATCAGCCCTCCCTGGCTGCACATTCTTGTCCCTACCCCCAGGAGAAGCCAAAGGGAGTAGATTGTCTAAATAATTCAGCCCTCAAATTGCTCTGTGGTCAGAAGCGTTCTTCTTCTTCTTTTTTTTAAACTCTCCGGGAGTGCCAGTTTCTCAACAGGAAGCACTTTAATCCCAAACCTGAGACCTGAGCCAGAGTCTTAAGGACCTCCCAAGTCCCTGGCTCAGGACTGAAATGAAGGAGTCTTTAAACTTGTAGGATTCTGCCCAGTCATCCCTAAGGCCCACAGACTGAGGAGGCCTCAGCTACTGGGGCTGGGAAGCAGATGGGGCTGGCGGGGAGAGGCAGAGAGGCGGCTGAAGGGGCAGCCTTACTCTGTGCACCTGGGCGGTGCTTTCAGGACCAGATTCATAGAAAGAAGTCAGCATCAGCCTACTTGAGGCTAGAACTGGAGCCCTGTCAGCAGAGACTGTCTCCCCATTTCTTCCTACTCGCCCCTCCAGCTTCCTAATCCTTTCTCAAGTCTTCTTCCAGCACCCCTGCCTCTCCACCCCCATCCCCATACAGGCTCCACATTCCTTTTAACTATGTGTTAGTATTACTACCCCTGGCCATAGGTCCCTGGAATTGGCCTGGCCTTGGCTTCTGTTGCTAATAATATTTAATAGTTTATTGAGCTCTCATGTCATGTAATGTTTACAATAACCATATCTCACTTCATGAGAAAACCAAGACTCAGAGATTTTAAGAAGTTTGTTCAGGTCACACGGTGAATAAGTGAAGAACAGGACTCAAACCCAGCTGTCTAATTCCAAACCCAAATCTAAACCCCCATGTTATACGGACAGATGCTACCCACAGAGAATCACAAAGAGCAGGACTAACTAAGCCCCAGAGAGGTGAAATGGCTTGCTCCGAGTCCCACAGCCAGTTAGTGTTGGGAGAGGACTGAAGTACCACACCCGAGCTAAAATCCTTTCCACTTCGCAGTTTCAATCAAGATGGGCAAGGGTAAGAGAATGCCAGGGGGCACCTACCTCTCTCACAATGGGGAGGTCCGAGGACCTGTACACCTGGCGTAACCCTGGTAATGCCCATGCTGGCCCTGTCCATTTCTTCCCATTCTGCCCCACGGATTTCCAATAAACAGCGCTCCTGCCTCCACCAAGACTTCTAAACTCTCTCTCATAGGATTGTGATCCCCATTCCCCTTCAGGGCAGGTAGCCTCCAAGGTTCAAACATGAGATCCCACACTACTCTCATCACTACCATGCCAGTTCATGTGGACGCAGCATCTTACAGCCTCAGAGCATCCTTACAGACGTCCTCCAATCAGCTCCATAACCCCTGAACTGGGTTTAATGCTGGCAACTTCTCCAGGTGACTGCCCAGCCCACACCCTTTGAGGACCACCTCCACCCCCATTCACAGGGAAAGTGTCCCGCCCTCATGGTGGTCCTACATGACCATGCCCTCCTGGCCACAGCTGACTGGACCAGCAGTAAAGAGCTGACCCAAATGAGCCCATCAGATTCTCTCCCTGGGAATGTGACTCAGTGTTCAGACACTGCTGAGTCTTTGTCAATGACACTGCTAGTCATTGATGGTAACTAGAACGAAGCCTGGTAGAGGTGGGAGCTGAGGGGCCGTGACATCTGGCATGTGTATTCTGCAGGGCACCAAGCAGAGACACCAACAGCAGCTGCCTTAGTTCCCGGCACGTGGGAGGCCAGCTGTATTTCCTACCCTTGATTCCTCAATTCCCTTGTGGTTTCAAGTAGCCCAAGTTCATTTCTATTACTTGCAATCAGTAGAGTATGAACTAAGAGATGGGCTGGTATTGCTGTCCTCCATTTACAGACAAAGAGAGACGCTCATGGAGGTGAAGTGACTGAAGATTCACATGACCAACGTGTAATAAAGGGGAGGTTAAAAATCCTGCAACGTGACTCTCCATCAGTGTCATGTCATTCCTCATTCCTGGGAAGTGGCAGATGTGCCCTTCCCATCAGTGTAAACAGGGTAACTGATTCAGCCAGAGGCAGTCTGATGGACTAACACCAAGGACAAGAAATGCAAAGTCCTCCCCTTTGGAACTCCAGTGCAGCAAAGACAGGGCTCACCAAATACCCGTTTGCTCCACTGCATTTCCCAGCTTCCCTGGCAGCTGGGTCAGAGCCGTGGAACCAGTTCTGACCAATGAAATGTGAGCGGAAGCGGCAGGTGTCAATTACTTGCCAGGGCAGTTAAAAGCCAGGGTGGTGTCTCCATCTCTCTCATCCCCTCCTATGATGACCTTGAAGGCCCATATTCTAGATGGTTGGCTATAAAATGGAGAAGGATGATCTAACCTACATCAGACATTCCACGGTCAGAAAATAAACCTAGATTGTGTCAAGTCACTGAGATGTCAGGGCTTAATTATTGCCATGGTCTGGCCTCTCTTGACCAAGGCACAGAAGTCATTCAACGTGGACGCTTTAGTACCGTTCTCTGGTGTGTAGGATATGGCCATTGTTCGTTTATTTGTTTAACAAACTTTTCTGAAGTATCTGGCAGATGCTGTAACAGGTGCCGAGGGCACAGTAATAAAAAAGGCTCAGTCTCTACCCCCAAGAAGCCCCCTGTCTGGAGACCGAAAGGCCCCACTTGGAACTAATTTAATTTAGTCTTTTTACAGGTGTGAAAACAGTAGCGCCCAGGGCTACACTGAGCCCTGAGAAAAGCTAAACCACCAGGAGGCAAAGACAGCTTGTCCCAGCAATTCTAGGCAGGCGGCTGCCAAGTGAGTTCACTTCAGGCTTTCACACCCTGGGCTCAACCAGCTCCCCTCCCACCAGCTTGTGGCTACAAACAAGTGCTTTCCTTGCTCTGAGCACAGAACAGAGGGGAGAAGGTATCAAGGAAAAGAAGTCATTAAGGGAGCAGGCAGCTGGTAAAGAAGCAGGTACAGTAAAAGACACAGCTCATCTGCCCCCACCCTCCTCTGCGGAAATATCTCCTCTAGGAACATTCCACTGCTTAATTTATTCCAGCCCAAAAAGTCCTTAATAGCTGAGCTTTTCTTCCCTCACCCCACCTAGCTGAGAACCAACCAGAGAAATCATTATTCTCTTAAGACCTGGTTTCTGGCTAGAGTCTCCTTTCTTTATGCCAAAAGCTTGATAAGAAGTTCGGCAGACAGGGCCACCACTCAGTTGTACAGGCTGTTCACTGCACAAGGTGCTCATCTAAAGAAGCAAATGCAAAACAGCCGACATCCTTCTTCCCTAGCCGCGTGCCCCAAAGGCAGGGCGCCTTCTAATTCACACAACCAAGTCTGCTATGGACCCCAGAGGCGCCGGACCCAGGGCTTCTCCCCAAGAAGTAAAGAAGCTAAGTGAAGGGTACATGGGAATTTACTATACTAGTCTCGCTTACTTTTGTATATATTTGAAAAATTCCACAATAAAAAGTCAGGAAAAAAAAAAAAAGGCCACCCAGTCACTCGCAGAGTTAACAACCCTGAGCAAGTTGCTTTACCCAGCCCTCGGCCTCAGTTCCCACACCTGAAGAGACGATAATCCTGGCTCGTACAGTTGGTATAAAGACTAAATTAAATTACACAAGTAAAATCCTTGGCATGGAGAAGGTTCCCTTAGAAATGGGAGCCGTTAGCAATAGCTGATGATGACTGGGGCAGAAAGGGGGAAAAAAAGGCAAATGGAGTTAAGGGCATTGCCGAGGAAAGCAATCACTTTGGAAAATATGTGCCATTGGGTCAGGAGAGCCAGGAAACATCATCACCTGCTAACTCTTCCAAATCTGAGCTTCCAAGAGGCGGGTCTGAAGGTATTCTTTCCTAACTCCTCTCTCCACCGCAGACTTCACATTCCCCCAGGGACCCCAGCCTCAGCTCCGGATCCAAATTAAAGTCACAGAAAGGTCACGAAGAGTGGCTTAGAAAAGGAGGCCCTTCCCAGCTTTGCTGGCATCCTCGGAGAAGGGAAGGTGGCTTGTGGGTGGGCTCGGGTGGGCCAGGAGGGCTCACACCTGGAAGGCTCATAACCTGCAGTCCGAGAAGAGGATAAGATGGCCCTAGAGATGGCCCAGGGGATCCAGGCCCCTGCCACCTTCACCGGGACGGAGGAAGGAGATTAGAGTACATAAGTGGCCATTCATACACCAGCCATCAAAAGCTATTTTTGAACTGTCTAGTTTTATGCAGTGAATTTTAATGTTTCTGTCTTCAAACTGGTCACCACTGTGTGTGAATTTCACCTTGTTTTTAAGGACACCTTCCCTACTCATTTCCCCTTAAGGTCTTGGGTCCCACAGCCTCACAGGTATAGAGAGGGGAGTAGCATCAGGGGGCTGGGAGCGCTCCCCAAAGCCCTGCAGGGTCCTCACCTTTGGCACGACCCCCAGGTCCCGTGTACTAGGCCTGGGGTCCACCCTCTGAGACCAACACCGAAGGCTCTGCTTCAGTCAAATGCCATCTCGCTTGCTCTTGCCTTTCTTTTCTCTTTTTTCAGCATGAAAGCTAATAGGATGATTCATTCTCTTATTAAGTCAACTCATGAGAAACTGGGAAGTCACCCAAGTCCCCAGTCGTCTCTCCGCCGAACACAAGTCACTCCACGGCTCATACCCCTTGGGCACCTAATAGAAATGCATTAACAAAGGAAAAACCCCACTAAAAATCCCAACCTTCACACCTTTTCTTCTCTCAAGAACCCACCATCCTTGGCAGTTTTCTTAGTTTCTAAGACTGTCACAGCTGAGGGCTAAACTGAGGTTTAAAGACAGGCTTCCAGATTAAATGTGATAGGAGAGGAAAGAGATGTGTGGCTCTTAAATCCACAGGCAGTGCAACCCCTCATTGCAGGTAGTAAAAATCCACTCAGAAAATGTCCTTCTCTGTCCCTGCCGGATCTCCTCAGCTCTGTCCCCAACTTAGAAACAGCTGTTTTCCTATGCTCTGTCTCCTCGTTCTTTCCAACCCGGCGATCTGTACACTTAATCTACCTCAGGCTCAGGTTATCCCTCCCTCGGCTGTCAAAGAAGAAGAGTCACAGTCAAAGAAAAAGAATCACAGCACCACAATTTTTATAAAGCACTCTTGTAAACCTGATCTACAGACTCAGCAGCCTGGCTTTCTGGGTTCAGATCTCAGTTCCTTAAGGAGCTAGCCGTGTGACCTTGAGTAAATTAGCATAATCCCTCTCCGATATATAAAGATAAAACTATCTCAACGGGTTGATTAAATAAGTGAATAATCCTAAAATGCTTAGAAAAGTGCCTGGCACACAGTAAGCACTCAATAAATGTTGGCTATTATTAAACTGTCACAACAATCCACCCTGGTCTCCAACTCCAAACGACACACTCACACATTTCACACTTTTAATACACTGCCCCTCCCTCAGGCATAGAAAATTGAGAAGTCCTACGATAGGCATTGAAAACAGATTTCAATTTAGTAATCCCCAGAGAGTGCCAGTATGTCAAGGGAACGCTGCAGAACTCTCCAAACAAAATGCATTTCCATTTGTTTTCATTTTCCAAGAAAACACACCAAAGTGGTCTTACTAGAGGCTGGAGGGTGCCACCCTGTTAAGACTAAGGCTCACACATGCCTCAAAAATGCACCAAACTAAAACATCTCCCTTGGGAGACTCCTAGACTCTGAGATTTGCAAAAGGGTCAATACAAATCATTTGGGAATGCATTTGTGAAGGCAAGTCCTAATACACATGGACTTCTGCCAAGCCCATATTTTAAAAAACATCTGCACTGTCTTCACCCTTGACAAACAGCAGCCAGGCTGCAGAAGTATTTCCATTACACCCAAAAGCCTACTTTGCCACCACAATTCATTGAAATGGACATTTCCAAGAGAAAAGAATTCATCAACTAAAAAAACATCTAAAAGCACCCCAACCCTTCCAAGAGCGGCAACCAATCAGGCATTTAGGCAGCCTCTACTGGTAACAATATTTGTGGGAGCAAATTATTTGGTAAACATGTGCTCACATACCCAAAGTCTAACTATATCTAATCAATGGGTGGAACCATCCTCTTCTAGCTCTATTACGAATGTGCATCAGAAAATTTCTGCACAGCACTTTCATAATGTTCCTCATGCATTTCAAGACTGTAATGAAATTACATTTATTTCTATGCTGGAGAGAGCTAGGAGTAAAAAAGAGTTTTGCATTTTAGCCCCAACTCTACCACTAACTAGCAGCAGGATTTAATGAAATAATAACAACAGCAGTAGCTGCTAACATTTATTGAGTGCTCATAACCTGGCCAGCATTATGTTATAGGCTTAATAAGCACCTGATCCTCATCAGCAACCATTACGGACTAGTATTATTCCCATTGCATGGATCTGGAAACTGAGACTCGGAGAGATTGAATAACTTGCCTCAAGAACACAGCAGCACTAGTGTAACTGTCCAGAAACCTACAACCTCCAGATGGGTGCCTGGACCAGATAAGTACTGAAACCTAGAGGGCTCAGCCTCTCCAGAACATCAGCCAGTTCCATCTCACTACCCCATATTAGTGACAGACCTTTCCAACGTGATAAACTTAGAATGGCCATAGACCAAACACCCCTAAAGAGAGGGACAGAAAGATCAAAGGTGATCAGAGAAGATAGGATTTAACAAATGAATATGATTGTTGAATCATTAAATTGATATCCCTCTTAGTCTCCAGAATTTTAGAGCAGCTAGAAATAAAAACCTAAAATTGTGGAATTGTAACCCACGTCAAACTCTGAAATATGTTGTACAAATAATTGTGGTGCTGTGCTCTGAAATTTATTGCTTTTTTGTATATATTTTATTTTTCACAAAAAAAGAAAAAAAGTTGATTGTGATGATAAAAAAATATTTAAGCCTTCTAGCCTCCTATATTCTGGAGCAGCTAGAAGGAAAAACCTGAGAGGATCATATGGCAGCCCATGACAAACTGAGATCTGTTCTGTAACTACTTGTTGAAGAGTGCTTTGAAAATTATTGCTTTTTTATTTTTTTGTTTTGTATATATGTTATATTACACAATAAAAAGGTTATATATATATATATAAAGAACATACGGGTTCGATTCCTGGTGCCTGCCCATGCAAGAAAAAAAGAACATAGCAGCATGTCCCTGGCAACGTGGGACAGAAATCCTGGGATGAGCTGGAACTCGGCATCAAGGAATTGAGAAAACCTTCTCAACCAAAAGGGGGAAGAGAGAAATGAGACAAAGTTTCGGTAGCTGAGAGATTTCAAACAGAATCAAGAGGTTATCCTGGAGCTTATTCTTACATATTACATAGAGATCCCCTTTTTAGTTTATGGTGTATTGGAGAGGCTGGAGGGAAGTACCTGAAACTGTAGAGCTGTGTTCCAGTAGCCGTGTTTCTTGCAGATGATTGTATAATGATATAGCTTTTACAACATAGCTGTGTGATTGTGAAAACCTTGTGTTTGATGCTCCTTTTTATCTACAGAATGGGCAGATGAGTAAAAAATATGGATAACAAATAATAGGGGAATAAAGTTTAAAATAAATTGAGTAGATTGAAATACTAGTGGTCAATGAGAGGGAGGGGTAAGGGGTATGGCATGTGTGAGGTTTTTCTTTATTATTTCTTTCGTTGGAGAGATGCAAATGTTCAAAAAATGATCATGGTCATGAATACATAATTACGTGATAATATTGTAAGCCATTGATTGTACACCATGTACACCATGTTTGTATGTCAAGAATGTTTGTATGTTTGTTAAGTTTGACAATAAAAATATTTAAAAAAAAAAACAACCAAAAAACACAGCAGCAACCCACAAAAGCTGGATTCAGACAATAGACTGACCCTGTTTTTGGCCACGTACCCTATGTCTTTTCAAGTGGTTTAATGACGTTGGACCATAAATTCCTCCAGGAGCAGACTGAATGATCTTCAAAATCTTTTCTAGTTTTAAAATTCAGTGACTCTCTCTTATAGACACAAAATAATTGTATGGCTTGATTAAAAGATAAAATGCAATACTGCTCTGGCGCTGCTAAGATGGAATGAAACATCTGTCTATGCCTCACCTAGATCCAGCTGGGGAAGAAAAGCTGATTTTTTAAGCTGATTTTCACAGTAACAATGCCCTGTGAACCACGACACTGGCCCCAATCACCTCAGAAAAACAATAGCTTGAAGTTCCTAGAGAACGCACCATCATGCAACGGGTTGCACGCAAGTTTGTAAACTCAGCTCTCAAACTAACTTTTTTTCTTTTAAGGAAATTCAAATTCAAGAAAATGCTGCACAGGGCGGGCCACGGTGGCTCAGCAGGCAAGAATGCTTGTCTGCCATGCCAGAGGACCCGGGTTC
>PVIY010014970.1:0-55092 GCA_004026745.1 Myrmecophaga tridactyla
TGTAACTATTTTAAAGTACTAAACCAATTGCTTATTAACACATAAGACTCATATCAAATCTTGCATTTCTCAAGCCACAATCTAGGTAGTTATGGGTGTTCTGGCTGTCTTAGCAAAATTAATAATAATAATAATAATAATAATAATAATAATAAATCACATGTATCTAACTGTGGCTTATTGGATGAGTGCCTAATTACATTTTCACAACTGCTACTTTATTTTGTTTAAATAACGTGTAACTAACTTTTGCAGTATTATTTTGTTTGACATATAAGTAGAGTGTCTATATGATGGGCAATACAAACTCTCTTATGAGGATGAAAGGGGTCACTATTTAAAGCTATGCCTGGGCCACAGGCATTAACCATGGACCATCCTGGGCAAATTGACAGGTGTGCTCATTTTACTTATTTGAGTGTTTGCAGGAGGCAACTGCTAATGCTTTAGAAGGCAAAAAATCACTCTACTTATACACATTTGAGTGTTTAATAAGTTTGAGATTTATGTTTCCTAGGGATGAAGATGTGGATTATCTTTTGAAAATTCTATTAACCCATGGTTTCAAGTGTACTAATAATATCAATTTAGCAAATCAACACAATTTTAAATTTCAGAGGTAGAGCTTGGAATAGACATTTTTATTTTTCATATAATCTAGCTGTGGTTCCAAAATGGTGAAATAAGCAAAAGGCATATTTGCAACATTCAGCTCAACACTTCTACAGGAATCAAACTGAAAAACAAAAATACAGCTGAGGCTTTATGATTTACATAAACCATTTAATATCTTGCTTTATGATCATAAGGCTTATCCAAGTGTCCATTATTTTTATTTTTATTTTTTTACAAAACGTCCATAGAAGAAATGAGAAAAGAGTTCTGGAATGTTTGATCCCATGGCTACTTTTTCTCCTCAAAATTAACCAATTTTTCCCTCTCTATAAACCTAAGATGTTTTAAAAGTATCAAGTTTGCCTCCTAATGGTCAAAGTATTCAATAATGTACATAAATGAAAGACAGCTTCTATTTCACTACAAATTCAATTCAATCACAAAGGCAGCTGACAGCACAAATTTGTAACAAATTGGGCCATTCAAGATGCTCTATTAATGAATGCTATGGAACACAGGCTTCATTTGTGTGAGTGAAGTTGGAACATACACCTGTTGTTTCCAGCCTGTGATAATAATCACATACCTAGGCATTGGATAATACCTGCTCTTGGTGCTTGCCCATTAAGAAACAACCCTTCATTGTTGCTTAGCCTTTGGGGAGGATTGCAAACAGTAAGGGCCTACAGGAAACAAAGCTGTGGGAAGCATTTAGGGCAACCCTATACTCGGACAGGTGCCACTTCTAGACATTTAATTGATCTCATTTGTTAGTTATACCTGTAAATTGCACTGTTATCATCTCTGAACAAGGAATGGAAACCAGAAATTGTCCTGGACTAAAGAGAGCAGAACAAGTCCCCAAATGGACCAGCCATATAAATTTACTGGCTTAGTTTCACAACAGTACATTAGATTGAAATTAGATACCTGGAAAAATCCAAATTACATGAAGGCCTCTTGTTTCTTTATAGCACACTGACACAAAACATGGTTTAATATTCTACTGTCAAGGCTGCATATCATCTACTAAGATAGGCATGAGTGTGTGAGTGTGTGAGTGTGTGTGTGTAAGACAGAAATTTTTGAAGTTGTAAAGGGTCGCCTGTTGTGACACAGTAAATTGTAGTCCATGGTACAGTCAGTCTAAAGGACATCCAAAGTCTTATTAGAAAGTATGGCTGCACATCTGGTCACAGTACTCCATGGAATCTGAGTGATGGAATGATACAGGGACAAAAACAGCACTGAGAGAATGGCCTGAAAATAAAGAAGCATTCAAAGAGTGGATTTCAAGGGTGTTCCAGCTTCAGTGGTGGTGGGGAAAGTTCTGCTTATCTATGCTTCTTTAATGAATCTCCCAGGGGGAGATAACTCTCAAGAGATCTCTGAAGGAGGGTTCTACTGAACATACTTGGAAAGTAAGTATGACTTTTCAATTCAGTCCCTTAGCAAGAAACTATAAACACCCTTTACTCAGCATAAAAACAACCCAATTCCGCCTTTTAAAGCCCAGCAACTTTTCTGAGTTTACTGTGCTCTTCAGCAACAGTGTTGATTGGAATCTGCCTCAGTCAACCTGGGTGCATTCCCATCATCATTATCACAAGGCAGGTAGACCAGCATCTTCATTGTCATTGGCTGGGACTTCGGTCAACTGAAGGTCAAGCCAAACTCCATCTTAGTTTCAAGTTGGGGAATGGCTTTGTGAAGCACAGCCGACCTTTCATCTGAATTAGTCACAGAGTTATAGTTGACATAATGAAATGTTCTTACCTTATTAAATATTCTGAATCACTTTGGAGTGGTCCCACTTAACAAAGACCGTGACCTAGAAAAACATATATCACTTCAAAAAAAATTTAAGTGGCATGAAAAATTGCTATGTCTGGCCATTTAAAAGACATACCAAAGGTGCCCGTTTGATCAAATTATCAAAATGATCAATTATCACCTATGTTATCATTTGCTTCTTTAATCCCACATTTAAGTAGCAAAATCATCTATTAAAGTTTTCCCTTATTCAAGGCAAGTTTACTGTAATTAAAAATAAGAATAATATATAAATCTTCAGAAAATATAATTACAAAGTAAATAAAAGACTGTAAGGTGAGAAGATATGACACATCTATTGTTTAAAATATGTATAAAATATAGAAATAGATATTCTTCAGATCAATGATGTTTAACCATTTGGGGAGCATGGAAGCCTTTGAAATAGAAGATAAACAGCTTCTCTCTTCTCTCTACTTCACCTGGCTTTGTGCCACAAGCTCCCCAAGGCCCACTCTTCTTAGACCAAAGGCTCCGTCTCTGCCCCTGGAATGGTATAAAGGCCCAGTTCCCAAGTGCACACTAACCCTTTGCCCCCTCCCTGCCTTCCTGGTTGAGCCCTATTCTCCTGATGCATTTCCCTGAGCACCCCTAACAGGATGACACTTCCTCTGTCCCCAGAGTTGTGGGGACCAATCAACTTTTTTTTTCATACTTCTCTGGTGCCACTTGTCCTTACTGCACCTGACTATCCAGATAAAGATGTTACATATCATACAATTAATGGCAAATGATTGCGATCCAATTGCAGCCAGACCACCAAGGACTCACGCCCTTCAGGAATGAAACTGTGGATCACCCCAGAGGGACAAAGGACTCTAACCAGACTCTAACCTAAAGGCAGCATGAACTTGACAGCAAACGAAATGAGTGATGTGCTAACCATGGCCCTCTGGGAAAACCTTCAGTTTCAATCTCTATTTCCCTTCTTTCTGTATCATATATATACATATATTTAATTACTCATATTTACACTCAATTAATTTGTGATTTTTCCTACTTCCCCAAACTGGGTGTGCCGGTAATTAAGATTAACTTTTGTCTGCAGATTGCAGAATATCAAGGCTGGATTCCAACCCAAATAAGATGAGGAATATAAATCTATTTGGAACTAGATGCAATGATTGATTGCACTTTGGTTGTCTTCTTTTAATGAGAGCATGAGAGTATTTCCACTCTTGCAAGGGAGAGCTGCATTATGTTGGGTGGGAACCTTTTTTGTGAAAGTGACACTAACAGAAGAAGGGTGTGGATATTACGCCACAAAAGAAGTATTTTGTACACATTTTTCATCCTTGAGGTTCCTGAACATGCAAACCCCATTAGAGACAGCAATAAAGGGATCTGGTGCCCTCTTCATTACTGGCTAACCCCAGGGATATAGCCATTTCCTGAGTCCCATGGCAGCTGGGCATTTGCTCAAGCTCAGACAAACCTGCGTCCAACACTGTGACTTTGGAGGTACTGACCCAAGGAAGTGGAGACGATTTTAGAGTGAGTCAAGGTTGTGCTGCCAAGCTTTCTGCAGCTGTGACTGTCAAGCCATGACAACTCTTCTAGCCAGACTGCTACCCAATTGTATGACCTTAGCTATGGGTTCTGCTGTCTAGCCTTCCTTCACCCTTTGTGGGGTCTTTTTTTTTTTTGAAGTTATGCTCCATTCTTTGCGCCGAAAGTCCTTCTTTCAAATTATTTCTGCATAAATTTGCCAGATTTGATATCTGTAGCTTGTACCTACAAACACAGCCTGGTACTCTTTGCATGGCTGATGCTGTCTATGTCAGCAAGAAAAGGATTAGGTACCCACTTTTCAATTTTAAGGTAATCTGAGCAGAAATAACCTTCAAAAGAATTCTGCAATGTTTGCAGTTGTCTGCAGATTTCTGGCCATAGAAAAATGACAAGATTTACTCACCCTTGATTCAAGCAATAAAAGGTCCTTTCACAATCATTGGATCACTTTTCCTTCCTTTCTCTGCCTCCCTCTTTCCCTCCCTCCCTCTCTCCCTTTCCTCCCTCTCTCCTTCCCTCCCTTCCTCCCTTCTCCCTTCTTTCTTCCTCCTTCTCTTCCTTCTTTCCTTCCTTCCTTCCTCTCTCTTCTTTTCCTTTTTTTGGGAAATCAGACTTTGAGTTAGTGAAGCCTCAGCTGATAAACACAAATATATTTATTTTTCCAATAATTGTCCTTATTTGTGATTTTTTTAGATATATCTTTTTCTTCTTCCTCTGATACCATATTCTCTTTATTAATTACTAAATAACCTCACTTTGTCAGCTAAGACTCATTCCCCTAGGTTAAATTTGGGCAATTCTACAAATGTGCTTCAATCTCCAATTCTAATCTGTCTGTTTCTTCTGAGCCAAATATTTGCAGAGATGCAAGCAAGGACATCAAATTTCTGCTAGTGAAAACAGGTATGGTGTTTTGCCCTTCCAAAACTTGAGTCACTTGGGTGGGGCAAGCACTGCAATATCAGTGCTGTGAGCTCTTTCAGTGTCATTTGTACTCATACTTATTTACACATATTTATATTCATTTAACTTGCGATTTTCTTCTCTCTTCAAACTGGGTGTGTTGGTGGTAATTAAGTTTAAATTTTGTCCACAAATGTGGACAAATGACAAAAAGTGTTGTGAACTGGATCAGTTGAACTCTGAACTTTTTTGGTTCAAGAGAGTAGAATAAGATAAAGTATTCAGAGTTTAGTCATCTCTGTCCCTGATCCCGGGAAAGAGTGAAGTGGCCAGGGAGCAGGGAAGCTCTCTCCAGGGGCCTTAATGGAGAGCTGGAACCACACATGGGGGACAGTCGGGATGCTACAGTCAGAAAATACTGTAAACTGACTTGAGCACTCAGATACAAACCAAAACTAAACTAAACTAAACTGAAACATGACAAGCCATCACGCAAGGGAGCACAACATTCATAGAGAGGAAGGTCAGTCTCAAACAGTTGACAAGAGACTTTTTGAATTAAAAAGCATATAACAATTACAAAGAAATCCAAATGTAGCCCTGTGGGAAAATGAGAACATTGGCTGGTCTTTGCACTTAGTTTCTCTGGAAGCAATCCCTGAATTTTTGGCATTTCCTGTGATAGGAGTGTCTTTTTTTTCCCTTTTTTTCCGCAGGATGATATGTGCTAGTTCATTTGCTAATGAGATGACAAGGCCAACTTCACCTGTGGTTTTAAGGTAAGGCCTGTCCTGCCAGAAAGACTGACTAGGTTATTAGGGGTTAGGGCGTTGAGCCAGGTCATCACAGTTTACCTCCCTGACCTCTGCAAGGGGAGGGGGGTCTACAGATTGAGTTCAGACAGGTGAGCATTGATTCTATTAATCATACATATGTAATGAGACCCCATATAAACCCAGGGCACATGAAGTCCCAGTGAGCATCCATGGTCGAGAAAATACCTGGGCCAGGCTTCTGACTCCATGTGGAGAGGACAAGGAAGCTTGGTCCCTCCCAGTCCTCACCCTATGTGTCTCTTCTTTTGGCTTGTTTTTATAAGTACCCTTCTACTATGATACAATTATAATCACAAGGATAGCACTTTCAGTGAGTTCTGTGAGTCCTTCTACAAATTCTTGAGCACGAGGGTGATGAGAACCACCAGATTCGTAGCCAATCAGTCATAAAGGCATGTGGCCTGGGCCTTCGAACTTGTGACTGGTGCCTCTACAGTTTTGTAGAGAATCCTCCTTATCATGTAGAGTTTGGCTTAATTCCAGGTTGTTAGAGTCAGAATTGAATTGATTGAGATACTGCAGTGTTTGCAGTTGGTGTCAGATGCTGTTGTGGAAGGTTGTAGAGGCTTTTGCTACCCTTACAAGCACAAAGGATATTTGGGGAACTAAAAGATATAACTTCCTTATTGCAAAATTAGAAATGAATGAAGAAGGGGATGGATTACTGTTGACTGGAATTATGAATGGGTCTTGAACGAAAAATGTGAGAAATAAATAAAAATGCCCAAGAAAAATATAAAAAAGACATTTGTCCTGAGGGACAAGGGTATTATAAGACTTCATCTATGCAATGCTAGAATGTATAAATGGACAACTGAATGAAGAGGAAGTGAACCAAGAATTTTATACTCAGCTGCTATATTTCAGAGAGAAAGAAACAAATATGTGAGAATTTACTAGATGTCAGTGATTGCATTACTCTTGCAACAAAGCTGATGAAAATACCCAAGAAAGAACATTAAGCAGACAACAAATAAACCAGAATGGAGACTAGCTCAAATATGATCTGCTAAGAGATTAGGAGAAGTGGTCAGATATTCTGCAAAATGCTCCAATAAGTATTCTTGAATTAAATCAGGTGCCCTTTAAGACAAATTACAATAATATAGGAAAATAATGCATTAAAATGTCTGAGCAAAACATCGGAGTGGGAGACATAGGAAGGGAAATGATAGCAGATAAATGTCTCATCTCCAAGAAAGGGATGAAGAAAAAGGGAAAGAAATTATTTGTTAGAATTCTTCTATTAGTGAGAGGAGTTGTTGTGAAGGAAGGTAGGACACCTTAACTGGTTAATTGGGCATCTTTTTTAGGGAAAATACTTCACATCTAGTATTCAAATGGTATAGAAACACGTGCCAATTGTGAGAGCTAGGAAAGGGAATATAACAATTAATGGGGTAGAACAGTATGTGGAATTTCAAATTAGGAAGGGAAAAGTAGAATGAATAGCAATTTGATCAAACAGGCAATGTGAGGAAAATGATATGGAAAAAGGGCGAACAAAATCTTTCAGACTGTGTTTACAAATTCAGCTTTATATTGTTTATAAGATATATACTCTAATTCAAATGGGACTCATGGATGAAAATAAAACTGTAGGCATAGAGAGCATGCAGATGAAATCAGAACAAATACAGAAGTAGTACTATTCAAGAAAGGTGAAATTTAAAGTTAAATACTCAGAAAAATGTTAAAAAGGACATCAGACCAGCTACTTCACATGACCACAAAGTTGTGCACTGCCAACCTACATCTGGAAACCCTAATGATTTATCCTAATATATCTGGAAACTATAATGATTAATGGAAATGTATACATATACAGAAGACTTACTTATCCATCCATCCAGTTTTCATTCAATAAATACTTACAAGACATTTTCTATGTGTTGAGTGCAAGGTTTTAAGATATGCGGTATTTGAGAGAAAGGAAAGTAGACGAAAGGATTGCAAATGAGTGTGCTTTATTGGCTGCTCTCCCAGGCAGAGCTCACCGAACCCAAGAGGGAGTGAGGTGAGTTCGCGCACAGGCTTTGGCGAGAGCAGTTTTTAAGGGCAGGGGTCAGATGATGACATGAAAGGGGCAGCACATTAAACAAAGGATTATTATGCTAGCAGGATGAGCAGCGGGTGGTTAGATGTCTGTGAATAGATGTTTGCTGCGCAAGGACCTTGATTTACCTCTCGTTCTGGAGTGACTTCATGATTCCAGCCATAGAGCCCTCCCTTATTCCCCCCATCTAACATTGAGAACTGCTGGAATTGAAAGAGACAAAGGCCTCTTTTCACATGAACCTTACATTTGAGTGGAAAAACAGGAGATACAAAGTCACAAACTGGCATGCCACAAAAACATATCAATTGCATGAGTAAACAGAATTATAATGAGAACCTTGTAGACTATACTTTTATTTAGTAGCTTCAATATATCCAGGAGCCAGACTTGGAAAGATTTTACTACTAATAAATATGGGCAAAGACAAATTGTACAATGCAATTAATGTATTGTTCATTTAGGGTTAAAGTTATATCATTGTACACAAACATGAAAGATTTACCAAAATCAATCACAAACTTGGTCACAAAGCAAACTTTATGATGAGCACATTAAGAAAGAAAGTGGAATAATTTGTGAAATATTAGAAAGTGACATAAACTGTCTCTGCTTATATTATGATAGTTTTTATTAATAAGAAACAATGAGGGTTTGGTTATGTGGCTAGATACAAGATAAAAATACAATCAAATCAAAACATTTTTTCTACTCTAACAATAAACATTTGTTCTAGTTTGCAAGCTGTTGGAATGGGATATACCAGAAATGGAATGGCTTTTAAAAGGGGGAATTTAATAAGTTGCAAGTTACAATTCCACAGCTGTAAAAATGTCCAAATTAAAGTAAGGCTATAGAAATGTCCAATCTACGGTATCCAGGAAAAGATATCTTTGGTTCAAGAAGGCCGATGACATTCAGGGTTTCTCTCTCAACTGGAAATGCACATGGCAAATATGGCAACGTCTGCTAGCTTTCTCTCCAGGCTTCTTGTTTATGAAATTTCGCCATTGGCATAGTCCTTCTTCATCTCCAAAGGTCTCTGGCTGTGTTAGTTCTCATGGTTCTTTTGGCTCTGAAGCTTTTTTCAAAATGTTTCCTCTTTTAAAGGATTCCAATAAAAGAATCCAGACTCACCTGGAGTGGGTATAGTCACAGTTCTGTCCAATCAAATTTAATGCCCACAATTGGGCATGTCACATCTCTGTGGAGATAATCTAATTAAGTTTCCAACCTACAGAACTGAATAGGGATTAAAAGAAAAGGCTGCCTCCAAAAAATGGATCAGGGTTAAAAGATGGTTTTTCTAGGGTTCATAATTCTTTCAAACTGGCACAACATCTATAAATAGAAATTGCAGAAAAATCTATTGCCAATATGGTAGATTGAGTTATGTACCCCAGAAAAAAACAAACATGTTCTTAATCTTAATTCCATTCTTGTGGGTTTTAGTTCATTGTAAATAAGACCTTTAGAAGATGTTATTTTTAGTTTAGGTGTGTCCAATTTAGTCAGGATGGGTGTTAACTCTGTAACTGGAATCCTTAACAAGAGAAAGCCATAGAATGGAGCCAAATGCAGTGGAGTCTGGAAGAGATAGGAGAGACCATTGCCATGTGAAGAGAAAGCCCTGTAACTCCAAGGTTTGCCAGCCAGGCACTATGCCTCTGAACCCCAGAGGAAATAAGCCTTCCAGCCTTTGAAACCATGAGACAATAAATTTCTGTTGTTTAAGCAAACCCATTGTGGGTATTTGTCATAGCAGCTGAGAAACTATGATAGCCAGTAACTAAAATCTATATTATTCTTAGCAATATATTTTATAAGAAAGGCACAACTCTAACATAAAGAAATGTTAATTATGCTTGAAGCAACCAAAACAGGATGTGTACAAATTTACTTTTTCGACATATATTTGAATTCTAAACATTGTTCTATGTAATTGAGATTCTTCAGTATCGAAGACCCTTCTTTTGAATGTCTTACATTCTAGTAGGTAAAGGCAGACAGAAAGCATTAAATATAATTAAGAGGAGAAACAGAATAAGGGATATTATGAATGCCTGGGGTTGAGTTGGGTTACACTAATAAATAGGATGGTAATTGAGAAGGTATCATTTTAGCAAAAACTCGAATGAAGTGCAATAAGAGGATATCGAGACAAAAAACTGCCAGAGAAAAGACCTTAATGCTGGAGCATACGTAGGAACCACAAGGAACAGCAAGAAAGGCAGTATTGTTGGATTAGAGCGAGCAAGGATGAGACAATTGTTGGAGGAGGTGTGAAGGAGGTTGGGGAGGCTTCATATCTTTCGTGTTACTAGAATGGTTGTGGTGACAATATCATAAAGTTGTCAATTGCTTTAAATTAATATGCACGTTTAATGTGAAAGTGATGAGACTTCCAATAGGGTTTTCAGAATGTGTAAAACATAATTATAATTAATAGATGAGAATAACTGCCTGAGTAACCAAGAAACACTTAAAAAGGGACAGCAAGGAGGGGTCTTGGAAACAGAAAGTACTGTAAAGTATTGTGACCAAATCAATATGGTATTTGTATAATGTTAGATGAAGACATTCTTTGAATGGAAAAAAACCCAAGAATTAGATGCTAGTATATATTAGAATTCAATTGTGATTAATAGTTTAAATCAGTGGAAAAAGCAGCGTTAGTTAATAAATGATTGTAGATATTAACTAGGAGTAAAAATGCAAAAGGTGAGAATAATACAAAATGATAGCTTACTGACTGTTTATATGCACACGTACAATCAATACCATCTCTATCTCTCTACTTCTAACTCTATATCTTCTATATATCTATCTTTTCATAACAAAATTATCAAAGCAAGCAAATAGATAAAAATAGATTTGAAATAAAATATTTCTAAAACAGTTGGGAGCAAAGGAGAGATCTTAGAAATTAAGAAGGAAAATATAAATAATCTAATTTAAAATGGAAAAAGGTTGTGAATGGACAATTAAAGAAGTTTAAATCTAATTGTTCAAAAGTCGTATGATGCCCAAACTCATAAGCAGCTATTAAATGCAAATTAAAGTATTAAATCTTACTGTCAATACCCATGAAAAGGCAAAAATGAAAAAAAAGAAGCAGCAAAAAATTTTTCTGCCAGAATTGTTGAAAAATAATATTCTTATATATTGCTGGCGGAAAAATAAATAGTTTATGCCTTTTTGGAAAATTAGGTGGCAATAGCTATCAAAATTATATACTATAGAAATAAAACATTATTATGTAAAGGCATAAAATTATTACAGTATTGTTCACAAACAAAATAATGAGTAACTTTACTAGAGGAAAGTTGCAGAAATTCTGTTCCATTGACACTTTGAAATTCTATGTGACCATCGTATACACAGAATTCAAGCTATGAAATTTGCCTAAGAAGAGTCTCTACAATGTTCCATTGAGGGAAAAACACAAGTTGCCAAAAAACCTCTATAGTTTAAATCCATTTTGTAAAATATACAATGAAAAAGTACTTTGGTATTATGTACATTTGTATATGTGCATGTGTATGTTTTTCTATATGAAGTTATATATAAGCAGGATAAAAAATGCGGAAGAATGCATCCCAGGTTGTCATCACAGATTACCTGGAAAATGAATGGGGTTGGGCTACTGAAATGACTTATCTCAGACCTATGCATGGGATGAGGTATGGGCTTTCAGATTTTAAAACCCCCTTCATAAAACTGATTCCTCTAAGCACACATTTTTAATGGCTTTTATGACAGGGGGAGATAAAAAATGGTAAAGATAGCTATTGATACTGATATTGATAAGAGTATTCATGGCGATATTACAGACACACTCACACACATACACAAACATGAGATCGTACTTAGTTGAGTGGCTCTGGAGCCAGCACACTTCTAGGGACAGCCCTGTTTTGGGGCTAATGCTGTGAGATGGGACAGTAGATGGAACCATGTCAAAAGGTTAAAGAAACCCTCTACAGATTAAAAAAAAAACCACAATAACTACTGTTTTGGTTTGCTAAATGCTGCCAGAATGAAATATATACTAAATGGATTGGCTTTTAAGAAGGGAATTTGTTAAGTTACAAGTTTACAGCTTTAAGGCCATTAAAAATGTCCAAACTAAAGCATTGAGAGAGAGCTACCTTGACTCAAGAAAGAGACAATAATGTTCATGGTCTCTCTGTCATCTGGGAAGGCACATGACAATGTCTGCTAGCTTTCTCTCCTTGCTTCTCACTCCAAAAGGCTTCCCTGGTAGCATTTTCCTTCTGCATCCCCAAACTTATTTTTTCTGTGTTGGCTCTGAAGCTTTTTTCCAATATGGTTCCCTCTTAAAGGACTTTAGTAAGAAGATTAAGACCTAACTTGAATGGGCAGAGATGCCTCTCCATGGAAACCACCTAAAAAAAGACCCCACCCATAACTAGATGGGTCATAGCTCCATAGAAACAACTTAATCAATAAGATCCCACCCAACAATATTAAACTAGGATTAAAAAACATGGCTTTTCTGAGGTACACAACAGTTTCAAACCAGCACAAACACACACACACAAATACACAACCCCCCAAACCTGGGATGTATACTATAATTCATTTTATACATTTATGATTTTATATGTTCATATACAACACAATTAAAAAATAAATGACAAAATGTATTTTCTATATTAGATGTTTCACATGCGACAATGCTTAAGATAGTACCAACAGAAAAATAAAGTTTTTAATTTGAAGTTTTTGTCTAGACCTATTTGATGTGTGAAACCATATCAGCAAAAATAAAGTGAACCAATATCTAGATGACTACATGTATTGGATTACTAGGGCTGCTACAGTAAATCACCATAAACTTGGTTTAAAACAACAGAAACTTATTCTTTCACAATTCTGGAGGCCAGAAGTCCTAAATCAAGTTGCTGACAGGGTCACAATGCACTCTAAAGGCTGTAGGGAGAGTCCTTCCTTACTTTTTCCACCTTTTGGAGGGCTCCTGGTTTTCCTGCTAGTGGCAGCATAAGTCAAGCCTCTGCCTTCATCTTCACATAGCCATCCTCCCTTCCTGTATCTCTCATCTTGTACAAATCTCCCTCTCCTTCCTCTGATAAAGACGCCAGTCATTGGATTTAGGCCATTTTAATCCAGGAAGATTTCATCTTCAATCGACTACATTATAATAATGAATTGCTGTCCGTTGAAAACTTCAATCTCATATTTCAGTCAAGTTCCTCCTTCTTTCTTCAGGTGAGTCTAGATTTCTGGCTCTAGAAACTTGTAAACTGTGTTGGAATTTGGAATAAGGGTGGTCTGCTATCCAACCCCACACCCCTTTCTTTTTCTGGTTTTAGATTTTCTAGTAATGAGGTGGTAAAGAATCAGGATGAAATAACTGTATCCTAAGAACTACCTTGGAGTGGTTGTAATACTCTCATTGGATGGACATTACTGCTGCTCCATCTTATGGTTCATGGGTACAGATGGTGGCACTAACAGAGAACTCTCTCTCATAAGCCTTCCCTCTTGATATTGAAGGCCTCTAACAAGTTTCAGCCTAATTTTTTAATGACTGATGTCTAATGTAGGGTTGTACCTACAAATCTCATCCATCTTTGTGGTTCCTAACTGTCATATATGGACATGTGAGAATTCACCCTGTATTGGACATTACTTCAGCAGAAAACAAATGGCACACTCAAAAAGAGTGGTTGAAGAGAGTAAATGAAAGAAAGCCAATAAGGGATAGTAGATTTCCCATGCATTTGCAAAAATGGGTTATACTTGCCAAAGAGGCAAAGAAAGGAATCAGTTATTAAAAAAGAAGAGAGCCTAACAGATCTGTGGTTTTGAGTAAAGGAACATGCCTACTGCCAAACTGCAGCCAGATGGAGAGAACAGATACCTTGACAGCACTGTCTTGTCTATCCCCAATCACTTGCTGATACTTCTTATTAATTAAGCACATCCAAAAACCAGAAGGCAAGTGGGCTAGTTTGAAACTGTTATGTACTCCAGAAAAGCCATGGTCTTTTCCTAATCCAATCTTGTGGGGGCAGACTCACTGTGAAAGGTGGGAATTTTGATTGAATTATTTCCATGGAGGTGTGACAGCCCAATTGTGCATGAGACCCTTGATTGGATTGTTTCCATAGAGATGAAATACCGTCAATTGTGGTTGTGACCTTTTGACTGGAAGGAGCTGGAACTGCCCATTTAAGGTGTGTCTTGATTGGTTTACTGGAGTTCTTTAAAAGGGGAGATATTTTTGGGGAAGCTCAGAAGTGACACAGACACTTGAAGATGTTTGGAGTGCTGACAGAGAAAGCTTAGATGCAGACAGAAATGCAGAGGCCCCAGGAGAGTCCAGGAGCTGAGAGAGTCGACAGAAGCTAGACAGGAGCCAGAACCCAGCAGATGTCACCAGGTGCCTTCCCATGAGATGCTAAGGGAAGAAATGAAACCCAGAGTTTTGCCCCAGAACAACTGTCAGGACCCACAAATGCTTAGAGATGATGCCGCTGGAATCAGGAGCTGAAAGCAATGAAACCCAGGCACAAAGGGCCAGCAGATGTCAGCATGCACCTTCCCATGTGAAACAGAGGGACCCTGGATGTGAGGCAGCTTTGTTGAGTGAAGGTATCCCCTTGTGAAGCCTTAATTTGGACATTTTTATGGCCTTAGAATGGTACATTTGTGATCTAATAAATCCCCTTTTTAACAGACCATACATTTCTGGGATTTTTCATTCCAGCAGCTTTCAAAGTAAAACAGCAAGGGAGACTGGTTAATGAAATCCAAAAAGATTAGCCAGTTATGACAGAAGAAGGGCAAAGAGTAGATATGGAGGGACAAATAGAGAGTTCAGCGCACACAATCTGTGTTCTCAGAACCCAGAATCTAAATTATACAGTCATGAATTTCTTCAGCCTGGAGACCCCTGCTAGGGTATCTTTCTTGGTCTCTTCTGCACTTTGCGAGTGAGATAGATGTCCAGCTGAAGAGCAAAATGTCAACTTTCCCTTCTTTCAGGCATCCTTGGACCTTATGAGCAATTATCAAAGAGCATCTCTCAACTGAATTTTTTGAGGTAAAGCCAATCCTTGATCAAAATCACAAGAGGATAACATTGGAAATTCCATCTAGGTGCCCGTGAAGAGAAATTATATGGCTGCCAATATTCCACGAAGGTCATAGGGATATATAAAGAATGTTAACAGTTCTGGAATCGATGATATAATTTTACCTTAACCCTACCTCAGTTTTCTCCTGGTATCTTTTTAAGCACACCCACCATCTCTCTCAGTTCCTAGGCACATGGCCTTACTAAAGTCTTTCCAATTGCTTTCATTCCCTTTGATTTGGAAATAATATAATACATGTATAGAATTATTTAATAAGGAGTTTTTTTCATTAGAGGAGACCTCCTTTTTACTAAATTCTAACCTTTCCAAGTGAACCATCTTATAAAAATTCAATCAACACTGATTAATTTTCAGAATGTAACAGTATAAAGAATTTATTTTCCTTCCTTGGTCCTATGCTGTCACTGCTAAAACACACTGTCAAACACTAAAGATTGCTGTCCACCATATTCAGCAATTAAATACAAGGTTTATGAAATTTTTTATACATCATTTTTTTAAATTAACCTTTTCTAACAAAGCTCACACAAATCAAGAAGACATTCAAAGGTGCAAACTCAGAAGTCAGATTTTCTGGGCTCAAATCTGGCCCCACTTCTTATTTACTTTGAGCAAGTTCCTAAACTATCTAAGCACAAGTTCTTTTCATCTATAACATGGAGGCAGTAAAAGTACATATGCCATTGGGCTGTGTGAAGATCAAAATAGACAATCCACCTAAAGTTTTTATCACATGACTATAAGTATGATGGTAGGTTGCCCATGTATATAAATAAACTACTTTCAATACTTTTTGTTAAAAACTGAAATGTATCTTAAGAACAATAATTGCTGCAAAAAGAGCACTCTTTAAAGAAACAGGATAGAAATAAAAGGAAGTAGGTTTTGTTTTCTCCCTCTCTTCATCCATTTTTCTTTATCTTTTTGTCTGTCAGGTTTCTTATTCATTGACCTCTAGTCCACAGATAATTTGGAGCATCCTTGGAGAAATATTTTAATGATAACTGAACAAGAATTCTAGGGAATTTGGACTCTAGTATCTATTCTGTCTTTAATCAGACGTGTTATCTTGGGGGCATTGCTTCATTCTTTTTGTCCATAGATTCCAGTGCCTTAGCATGATAGGCATGATTAAGCTAGAGACTTTTGCTTCTGGCAAGAAGTCACAGGTTTGAGATTTCACCTCCTACCTAATACAACTAAAAAGTAAGGCAGGATAGATAAAACAATGGTTTTGAGATTGGACATCAGGCCTCACAGGACAGTGATCCCTAAGGAAGGGGAAACAAATGAAATGGTTTCTGGTATTGCTCCAGAGCAGGGACAAAAAGGAATTTCAAGGGAGGGGCAGTGTAGGTGGTGCCCAAAGTTCTCTTTCGGTTGAGAAGATGGAGGTGGGAATCCATAGAGACAAAGACAGTTAGAGTTTACTGAACAGAATGCCAGAGAGGAGAGACACTCATAAAGAGAACTCTGTAGATTTGTAGAGTGTCCCCTTGAGTCTTGGTTGAGTATTGATTAGTACATGCTTGTGAGGAAATTGCACAAGGTCAGAGAGAGTACCTCTAGAAAGAATCAGAGAGATTAATCTCTGAAGCTTACACAAGAGGTAATTTAGGTTCCACCTTCCAGTTATAATTCACAAGATATTAGATAGAATTCTTGGAAGAGTATTGTCTCAGTTGTGGGACAAACTCAATCACAGATTAAATGTTGCTTGGTTCTTCCCAATGAAGCTTAAAAGAAAGCCCTGAAGGGATTAACTGTTTCAAAGTAATGTCATTTCATTCCAGAACAAAGCTTAATATATATATATTTTCTTTTTGGCATGGCCAGGCACTGGGAATTGCACCTGGGTCTCTGGCATGGCAGGCAAGAATTTTGCCACTGAGCCACCATCGCACCACTCCAAAGCTCAATAATATTTAACAAAATTTAAAAATATCCAGGACTCAATATGAAAAACTGCTTGGCATCCAATGAAAAAATATAATGTAGAACACGTAGGAAAATATGACCCATAATGAGGAGAAAAACCAGTCACCAGTACAGACCCAGGAATTATACAGATGTTGTAATTAGTTATTAAACCTGTATTCAATATTTTAAGAAGGTAGAGGAAAAATCAAACATGTTAAGCCAAGACAGGAAGACATACAAAAAGACTGAACATGGCATTTAAAGATGAAATATGCTGATGCTTGAGATAAAAATCGCTGGTGGAACAAATAAAAGATTAGAAGTGAATAAGAGAAAGTGATCAGAATTCCAAGGCATAGTAAGAAAAACTATCTAAAATGAAATACAGAGAGGAAAAAGGTTGCTGAGCACAGCATTGGTGAGCTGCAGGACAAATTCAAAGATGCCTAATACAAGTGCAATTGGAGTTTGGAAAAGAGAAGAGAGAGAAGAATGAGCAGGAAAAAATTTGAAAGTAATGGCTACACTTTTTAAAAATGATGAAACTGTACCAGAGACCCAAGAATCCAAATGAATCCCTAGCACAAGAAATATAAAGAGAAAATACAAGTGGTCACATAATAATCAAATTGCTTAAATCAGTGACAAGGGAGCCAGAAGAAAAACAGACAAATTACTAAGAAAGGTAAAAAGAAAGAAATATCTTTAAAAGACTATTAGTTGTTTAATGCCCCAAAACAAATGATATAGTATGAACTAAGGTAAAATGTATGGCAACAATAACACAAAGTTCAGAAGTGAAGAAATGAGTCTACTGTGGTAAAGGTTTTATGTCACATGTTAACCTGGGATAGATTTTTCATATAAAGATGAAAAAAACGAACAAATACATCATAGCAGTCTAGAAGTGTTCTGGGTTCAAATTACTTTACGGATGTCTTTGTAAAGAAACTGAGTCTAGAAGTGATAGATTATGCAGGCAGCTTTGAAAAAAAAAACAAACAACAACAAAAAAAAACCCAAGGGAGAATGCAAGTTACTGGACTCCTACTCAAAGAAAAGAGCTTGGTCTCTCCTAAAAGAGTTGGAAAATATTTTTACACATATATTTTAAGTTGAAGTAAAATGTCTAAGTTATGTACATATCATTTAATAGTTCCAAGCTTTAAATAATTTTTAAGTAGATTAGTTATATGAACATCTACTAGTCCAGATGTGCTGGTTAAGAAGGCTTTAATTATAGGGCCAGGAAGCTATACAGGCTTATCCAATGGGTATGTGAATTTCCTTCCAAGGATCTTTTCCTTTGTGCTATCAGAGGGGAAAAATCAAATGTGAAATTCAAATTGGGGTGGATTTGGAAAAAAATAAAATGAATACTAAGGTTCCTAAAGCAAACACTCAAAGCAAACAGTTATAATATGTCAACACATGAGATAAATAGAATCATAAAAATATCCAACTGTATTAGTTAGGGTTCTGTAGAGAAACAGAATCAACAGGGAAGACTTGCAAATATAAAATTTATAATTGTATCTCACAGAACTGTGGGAACATAGAGTCCAAAATCCGCAAGGCAGGCTGTGAAGCTGACAATTCTGATGGAGGGTCTGGATGAACTTCACAGGAGAGGCTCGCCAGTCAAAGCAGGAAGAGAGCCTGTCTTTTCTGAATCCTCCTTAAAAGGCTTCCAGTGATTAGATTGAGCATCACTCATTGCAGAAGACACTCCCCTTGGCTGATTACAAATGGAAGCAGTTGTGGATGCAGCTGACATGATCATGATTTAATTCTATGAAATGTTCTCATAGCAGCAGACAGGCCAGCACTTGCCCAACCAGACAAACAGGTACCACCATTTGGCCCAGCTGACACATGAACCTGACCATGACACCAACCAAAAAAATCAAGAAATGAAGAAAAAAGAATAAAGAGTACATGGGAGAATTAGAAAACAATTAGCAAGTTGGTAGGTTTAATACAAACATATCAATAGCCAAATTAAACATAAACATTCCAGAGATAAATTAAATTGATAAATCCCCACCAAGAATGTATATGAATAAAAGAGAAGACACAAATGAACAGCAGCAATGAAACAGGAGACATTGTTACTGATCAAAAGATACTAAAAGGATAAAGGATTACTGTCGTATTTGCTTTCTATTGCAGCATAAAAAGTTCACAAATTTAGTGGCTTAAAATAATACAAATTTATTATCTCTCCTTTTTTGTAGGTCAGAAGTCTTGGCACAAACTGGATGAAGTCTCTGCTCAGGGTTTTGCTGGGATGAAGTCAGGAGTTAGCTAGCTAGAACTGTAGTTCTAATAGACACACCTGGGAAAACTGTGCTAAAATAAATATTAAAGGAAAACTTTGATGGAGACTGTGTCTAGTGTCCTCTCGAAGCTCATTAGTTATTGGCAGAATTCATTTCCTTGTGAGCTGTTTTCTGCTAGCTTGTGGTCAGTGACCACGCTCAGCTTTCAGATTCCAGCAGCTCCCTGCCATGTAGCACCTACAGGTAATCCACAGCATGAAGATTTACTTTCTTCTAGACCAGTTAGAGTACAGCCCACTTCCTCTTCTGGGACCAGCTAGAGAAACTCTTTGCTTTGAAAGAGCTAATGTGATCAGGTCAGCCAAACCAGGTGATCTATCCATCTTAAGATCAATTGATTTGATATTTTAATTATATCTGTAAAATCCCTTCACAGCAGTGCCTGCGTTAGTCTTTGGATGAATAACTGGGAGAAGTTCTGTCTACTCTAGGGGCCAGAAATCTTGGAAAGACTTACTAGAATTTTGCCTCCACAACTGTGAACTTTTTTTTTCCCAATAAATTCAACAACTTGAATGACATGATTGAATTTCTAGTATGATTCCAATGATCTTATTCCAGAAGAAATAGGTTACATAGATAGCCCCATGTCTATTAAAAACTTCATTTGTAATAAAAAAAATTCCACAAGAAATCCTCAAGCCTAGATGGCTTCACCAGTGAAGTCTATCAAATATTTGTGGACAAGTTAATGAAAATTTTACACAATTTTAAAGCATGATACTTCCCAATTTATTTACCTTGGCACTAAAAGAAGACAAAGGTATTTCAAGAAAAGAAAACTACAGATCAATTTAGCTCATGAAGATAGATGCAAAAATTCTTAACAAAATTTCAACTAAATAAATCCAATATTATATAAAAATAATATTATGTCATGGTCAAGTTGGGTTTATCCCATAAATGGAAGGTCCTTAACATTTGAAATCAATCAATGCAATTCCCCATATTAGCAGACTAAAAAAGATAAATTCTATGATAATCCCAATAAGAAAAAAACCTTTGACAAATTTCAATACTTATTCCTGATTTAAAAAAAAACACAACTCTCAATAAACTAGGAATAGAAGGAAAATCACTCCACCTATAAAAGTCATCTATGAAACACTTCTTTTCACCATTGCACTGGACATTATATCTATTCTAATAAAGAAGAAAAATAAAAGTCATCCGGATTAGAAAGTGAAAAGTAAAATTCTCTTTTGGATACAATATGATAATTTCTAAAGAAGTTCCCATTGATTATTCAACAAAATTTATTGGAATTAATTAAAGAATCTAGAAATATTGGAGGATATAAGTTCAGTATAGAAAAATGGTGTTTTCATATTCAGCAAAGAACTGTAAATTTAAATTAAAAATCAACACTGCTGCTTTCAGAAACATAGAGTAGGCATACTTTGCCCTCTTCCTCCTACTAAGTACAATTAAAACTAATGGATATTTATATAATATTTGTTTATGTATAAACAAAACATAAGACTCTAAAAGGTGGAGAGAGGAAGCTAAAGAACTTAGGTGCAATTCTTGGGCAATCTGTTTTACCTCATACATCCCAGACTTGGAACTGCAGAAGCTATTAACTCAGAAATGCCAAAAGGTGTAGACACAAAAAGCCCAGTAAAAATCTACTTTCTCAAGTCAGACCAATAAAGGGACAGCCTAGCAAGACAGAAAATTTTAAACAATAACTGCTCTATGCTAGCTGAACAGATCATAAAAACTGTGATACATCCACACTGGCACAGACTCAGTGGGGAACCTATGCTCTTGCCCTTTCCACTCTGTAAAGAGGTATCCAACCACTGTCCCCCATTCCCCACTGAGGCCCAGGCTTTTGATCCTACCAGGCGATGATAATATCATCTCACTCTCTGCACCAGCCACCGCCACCCTTGCCACTCCCAGCCCCCTCATATCACTGGGGACCACAAATCCTTCTATTTCCAACTCTCTCAGTGCCACACTGGGGATGGGATTTCCACCTGCACCCAAAAGTAGCAAATCATGGCTTCCTGTAACACTTGGGTGGTGTCACAATAGGCCAGTGTGGAGTCAGGACTTTGACTACCACCCAGTGGGCATAAGGCCATCTTCCTGTGGTATTGTTCAGAGCATTTGAGGAGCGACAATGATGAATTCTGCTCCACCCAGACTGGGTATGATCAGTGGAGGCCAAATGGGGAATCAGAATTTCCATACTTGTCCAGCACTAACTAGGAACATCTGACCACTGGTATCAGTGAAGCTTAAGTGGGAAACATGGACTTCTACCAAGACCTTGCAATAACAAGGAAGTGCCTTACTCCCCCTGCTGGAACAGTGTCAGAGGAAGGCCACAATCAAAAGATTTAAATAAAATCTAGAATTTCACAACATAATACCCCAAAAATTTCATTAAAAATAATTAATAATAAGGAATATCATGCCTTGAACAATAAAAGATGCCAAAGCTGAGATAAGAGAAATTGTAATAACCTCACAAAAACTTTAAAAAGCCATCATAAAAAGACTTCAAGAAACAATTTTGATCATTCTTAAAGTAAGTGAAAAAATAGACAGCAAAGGAGTAAATGTCTCAAAAATAATAGAAGATATTAAAGAAGAACCACATGGAAATTTTAGCAACTTAAAAATACAAAAACCAAGGGTGCATGGGTGGTTCAGTGGAAGAATGCTTGCCTTCCATGTGGGAGACCCAGGCTCAATTCTAGGACCATGCATCCCCCCCTAAAAAATACAAAAGCCTAAGGGGGGTAGGGAGGCTTACTGGACTGGTGCAACATCAGAATGGAGGGGACATAGGAAATAACCAATAATTGGAAGATAGAATGTAGAAACTCTCCAATATGAATAACAGAGAGAAAATAGAGTAGAGAAAAAATATCTCAGGAACCTGTAGGGCTACAGCAAAAGATCTAAAATTTCTGTCTTCAGAATTTCAAAGGAGTAAATAAAGAGGGCAGGATTGGAAAAGTGTGCTTGAAAAAAATGGCTGAAAATGTCCTGAGTTTGGCAAAACACATAAGCCTTCAGATCCAAGAGGCTGAGTGTAATCAAAACAGGGTAAACCCAATGAAATCCATACTAAGACACATATTGTTAAAATTCTGAAAAATTAAAGACAAAGAAAAATTCTTGAAATCAGCCCGAGAGAAAAGACACCTTACCTACAAGGAAAAATCAACCTAAATGACACTATTTCTCTTCAGAAAACATGGAGTCCAAGAAGGAAGAGGCACAGCATTTTCTGAAAGAAAAGAATTGCCAATGCATAAATTCCTATTCCTGAAAATGTCCTTCAGGAATGAAGAGAAAAACATGACATCCTTAGGTGAAGCAGAATGAAGACATCTGTCACCACTAGAACTACCCCGAAAATATGGATAAAAAATTATTTAAACAGAAATATTATAAGAAAAGGAATCTTTTAGAACATCAGCTAAGAAGAAAGAAATACATAAATGGTAAATACATGAGTAAACACAGTACATTTTCCTCTTCCTCCTAAGTTGTCTTAATTACGTTTGATATTTCAAACAAAATTATAACACTGTCTGATATGATTCTGAATTTATGGAGAAGGAATATTTAAGGCAATTTTATTATAAACTTGAAAGAGTAAAGGGATATAAAGTTAGGTAAAGTTTCTACACTTCACTCAAACTGGTAATCTGTTGATACAAGTAGATGATAATAAGCTAGGAATATATAATGTAATAGGTAGACTAGCTACTTAAAACCTATATAGAGAGATACATTCAAAATACACTGAGGATCAATCAAAGGAGTATTTTTAAAAATGTTCATGTAAGCCATAGGAAGGGGAGAAAAAGAAAACAGAGAAATGAGAAAAACAGAATATGCAAACAGGAGCAGGAAAAAAAATAGTTGACTTAAGTTAGAACCTATTAATGATTATGTTAAATGAAAATGGTCTAAATACACCAATTTAAAGAGAGAGATTGATAGAGTGAATTGAAAAATGAGAAGAAACTGTGTGGTCTACAAATACTCACTTCAAATGCAGCAATATAGGTAGATGGAAACATTAATCAAAAACAGGCAGTGGGGGAGGCAGGGCAAGATGTTATGTAAGGAGGTGCGGAATTTACTTAGTCCTCTCTAGAGCAGCTAGGAAATAGCCAGGAACTAGTAAATAGTCTGGAACAACTGTTTTGGGGACATCTGTGACCAGACGCACATTGTACACCAGTCTGGAATGGGTGGAAGAGCTGAGATAACAGCACAGAACTGCTAGTAAAACCCCCAAATCCAGAGGCTAGTGTCCCTCCCCACTGACATGGCAGACTGTGTCGGAGACATTTCGCCATGGGAAAAACCAGCTCTCTCTATTAGGTGCAAGGGAAGGTAGCTCAACCAAGCTCCAATTGTAGTTTTTATTTTTTAGTTTCTGGCATGGGCAGGCACCAGAAATTGAACCCAGGTCTTGGGCATGGCAGGTGAGAACTCTGCCAGCTGAGCCACCATGACCTGCCCTTCAATAGCAGTTTAAATTAATTAATTTGGACTGCTAAATACTAGCTCTGAGCATAGATAAAAGCTAGCTGAGCAAGCAGGAAAGGAACCTTGAAGTCTCTCCTGGAAGACAGGAGTGTGGATGATGGAGAACGACAACAACAACAACAACCCAAGAAAAGGGGCACATAGAGCCAGGTGCCAATTGTGACTCTTGACTGGTAAAACTTAAGGGCTGAAGACTGGCTCTGAAAAGGTTTTTTTATTTCTAATTTTTATTTTTTAAAAACTATTCTCATAGTTCATTAGAGAAAACCTCAGGCATTTTCAATTGTCAGTACTATTACAGGCAAGGGAAGAATTAAAGTATGTCTGAGAGATAAAAGGTTTTTTAGTTAAGTGAAGGAGATAATTCCTTAAAGGATGTATCTTCCTCAAGAAAAGGTGGGGGGTGGTAGGTCAAGTGGTGGTCATAATTCAGAGAATTCAGATTGCAGGGACTGGAAAACAGAAAAAGCATAAGTTTGCTTTCTGCCTCAGCCTCTGTCTCAACCAGGCTCCTGGCATGGACAGGGTCTCCTGAAAATTAAAGGGTCCAGATGACTTTATGCTGGTGTGGGCCTGTAGGCTAAGCACTACCTGCTGGGCAGGACAGGAAAAGCACATACTCAGGTGGCTCCACAGGAACGTTTGGCAAACTGCTGGACCTCATCTTCAGGGAAATGTGATACTAATTACACCCTCCTCCTGAGATCTTGGCCTGTCTGGTCTAGGAAAATCTGATCATATCTTGGGACACTCTCCTCAAAAAAAAAAAAACCTTCCACATTGGCAGGGAAAGGAACAGAAAAACAAGAGCTGAAAAATTCTGATGAGTTAAACAGAAGCTATGCTAGAGGTTTAGAATAAATTGAACTGAATGCCAAACAACAGATAGAGAACAAAGACATCCAACAAGAAAACCCTAGGTAAAAAAGTGAAAACAACCTTCAGAATAAACCAGTGAAGAAATCATATGCCTAGACACCAGCAAAAAATTATGAGTCATACTAGGTGTTCTAGTTTGCTAGCTGCCAGAATGCAACACACCAGGGATGGATTGGCTTTTAATAAAAGGGGATTTATTTCATTAGTTCTTCAGAGGAAAGACAGCTAACTTTCATCTGAGGTTCTTGCTTACATGGAAGGGCACAGGATGGTCTCTGCTGGCCTTCTTTCTAGGTCTTTGGGTTCCAACAACTTTCCCTGGGGTGATTCCTTTTTGAATCTCCAAAGGCCTGGGCTGATCTGCAAGTGCTGAGATGAGGTATGCTAAGCTGCTTGGGCTGTGCTACATTGTGCTCTCTCATTTAAGCACCAGCCAATTAAGTCAAACATCATTCATTGTAGCAGGCACACCTCCTAGCTGACTGCAGATGTAATTAGCAACAGATGAGGTTCATGTACCTTTGGCTTATGTCCACAGCAACAAAACTAGGTGCATTCACCTGGCCAAGTTGACAACTGAATCTAACTACCACACTAGGGAAAAATGAAACACTTTTCCTAGCATTTTTCATACTAGGAATAAAGGAACAAGCTAACAATTCAAATAAGATATGGGAGTTCAAGCAACTAATTAAAGAAGTTCAAATAAATATGCTAAATTAAATCAATGAGTTGAGGGAAGATATGGAAAATGAGATGAAGGATATAAATAAAACATTGGGTGACCATAAAAAAAGTACTTAAAAGCTTGAAAAAGCAAATGTTAGAACTTATGGAAATGAAAGTCACAATAGAAAAGAAGAAAAACACAATGGTGACTTACAATAGCATATTTGAAGTGGCAGAGGAAAGGATTAGTGAACTAGAGGACATGACATTTAAAATATCACATACAAAAGAACAGATAAGGAAAAGAATGGAAAAATATGAACACAGTCTCAGGGAATTGAATGACAGCATGAAGTACCTGAATGTAAGTGTAATGGGTGTCCCAGAAGGAGAAGAGAAGAGAAAAGGAGCAGAACAAATAATGGAGGAAATAATCACTGAAAATTTTCCATATCTTCTGAAAGACATAAAATTACAGATCCAAGAAGTGCAGCATACTCCATACAGAATAGACCTTTTCCAATTCACTTACTAATCTGATTGTCAAATGTCAGAGACAGAGAGAGAATTCTGAAAGGAACAATGGAAAATCAATCCATCACATGCAAGGGAAGTTTGATAAGACTATGTATGGATTTCTCAGCAGAAACCATGGAGGTGAGAAGGCAGTGGTATGATATAAGATACTAAAAGAAAAAAAACTGCTAAGCAAGAATTCTATATCCAACAAAGCTATCCTTCAAAAATGAGGGAGAGTTTTAAAATATTTTCAGACAAACAGACCTTGAGAGTGTTCATGAACAAAAGACCTGATCTACAAGAAATTCTAAAGGTAATACTACAGACAAAGAGGGAAAGACAGGTAAGTGAAGTTTGGAGAAGAATGTAGAAATGAAGACTATCAGTAAGGCTAAAAAGAGAGGAGAAAAATTAAGATATGCCATATAAAATACAAAAGAGAAAATGATAGAAGAAAGTATTGCCTTTACAGTAACAGCATTAAATGTTAATGGATTAAACTCCCCAATCAAAAGGCATAGATTGGCAGGATGGACTTAAAAAAAGGACCCATATATTTGTTGTCTACAAGAGATTTATTTTAGACCCAAGGACAAAAATAAGTTGAAAGTGAAAGGTTGGGAAAAGATATATCATGCAAATAGCAACCAGAAACAAATGGGGGCAGTTATATTAATATCAGGAAAATTAGATTTCAAATGTAAACAAATTAAAAGAGAAAAAGGAGGTCACTATGTATTAATAAAAGGGAAACTTCATCAAAAAATATAACAATCATAAATATGTATGCACCAAGCCGGAGTTCCCCAAAATACATGACACAAACACTAACAACACTGAATGGAGAAGTAAACATCTCTGCAATAATAGTTGGGAACTTCAATATACAACTTTTAGCAATGGTTGGAAAATCTAGACAGAGGTTCAATATGGGAACAGATTTTGAATAGTATGCTAAATTAACTAGACTTAACAGATATTTACATAACATTACACCCCACAACAGCTGGATACAGTTTTTTTTCTCAAGTCTTCATGGATCATACTCCAGGATAGACCACATTTTGGTCACAATGCAAGTGACCAATAAAATTAAAAAGATCAAAATTATACAAAACACTTTCTCAGACCATAATGGAATGAAGTTGGACATCAATAACAGGCAGAAGGCCAGAAATTCACAAATCAATGGAGGCTGAAGAAGGTACTACTAAAAATCCAGTGGGTCAAGGAAGAAATTACAAAAGAAATCAGTAAAGAACATATCACAACTTATGGGATACAGCAAAAGTGGTACTGAGAGGGAAATTTATTGCCCTAAATATATTTATGTATATTAAATATTAAAAAAGAAGAAAGAGCAGAAATCAAGGAATTAACTGTTGTTTTAGTTTGCTAATGCTGCCAGAATGCAAAATACAATAAATGAGTTGGCTTTTATTAAGGGGACTTGTTATATTACAAGTTTACTGTTCTAAGGCTATAAGTGTCCAAACTAAGGTATCCAGAGAAAGATATCTTGATTCAAGAAAGGTTAACAGTGTCTAGAGCACCTCTGTTACCAAGGAAAGGCACATAGCTGGTGTCTGCTGGTACTTTGGCTTCTGGTTTCAAGAAGCTTCCCCAGGGGCATTTTCTCTCTGCATCTCCAGATGTTTCTGTGTTGGCCCTGAAACTTTTCCTAAAATTGCTCCTTCTTAAGGATTCCAGTAAGCAAAATAAGAGAAAAATGTTCAGGGAAATCACCTAATCAAAAGGTCCAATCCACAACTGGGTGGATCACATCTCTATGGAAACAACCTAACTGACAGGTCCTACCATAAACAATAGGTCTGTCCTCACAAGATTAAGAAAAAGATCATGACTCTGGTTTCTCTTCAGATTATATAAATCTTTTGCCTTTTACTAAAGATTTCCGTGGGGAGAAACAAGTCTGAGTTTTGAACAAATTTTTTGAAGCCTTATATCAATAAGGCTGCTATGACTGTTGAAAATAAGATATTAAGGCCTGAGATAAAACTTTGGGGCTGTGAAAATCAGTTATTCCATTCAGTAACTCTTTAAAAAAGCTGAAAAAGCTAGGAATGAGTGAAGATGATTTGCATTAAATTCAATAAAATTTTGAAAAAAAAAAAGAAAAAGAAAAAGAAAAAGATCATGGCTTTTCTAGGGTACATTAGAATTTCAAACCAGTACAACTGCTCTCCTGGAGGAACTAGAGAAAGAACAGCAAACTAATCCCAAAGCAATCAAAGGGGAAGAAAGGACAATCAGATCAAAGAAATAAATGAAATTGAGAACATGAAAACAGCAGAGTGAGTCAACAAAACCAGAAGATGGTTCTCTGAGAAAATCAATGAAATGGATGAACCCTTAGCCAAACTTACAAAAACAGATGCAAATAACTTAAATCATAAATGGGAGAGGAGACATAATTACTGGGCTCACAGAGATAAAGGAAATACTGAAAGGATATTATGCACAGCCATATGCTATTAAATTAGACAACATAGATGAAATGGAGAATTTCCTAGAAAAGCATAAAGAACCAACATTGACTCAGGAAGAAATCCATGACCTCAACAAACCAATTACAAGTAAAGAGATTGACTCAGTCATCAAAAAGCTCTTCCCCCCCAAAAAGACCAGGACCAGGCTGCACATGTGAATTCTACCAAGCATTAGTAGAAAGAATTAGAACCAATCTTCCTCAGACACTTCAAAAACACTGAAGAGAAGGGAAAGCTACATAACTCATTCTATGAAGCCAGCATTACCCTAATACCAAAGTCAAAGATACTACAAGAAAAGAAAATTACAGATAAATCTCTTTAATGAATATAAGTGCAAAAGTCCTCAAAAAATACTTACAAAATAATTCTAGCAGAACATTAAAAAAATTATACACCAGGATCAAGTGGGACTTATTCCAGGTATTCAAGTCTGGTTTAACACAAGAAAATTAATAATTGTAATATACCACATCAACAAATCAAAGCAGGAAAAAAACATGGTAAACTTGATTGATGCAGAAAAGACATTTGACAAAATTCAACATAGTTTCTTGATGAAAACACTTCAAAGGTTAGCAATTGTAATGAACTTCCTCAACATGATAAATGGAATATATGAAAAGCCCATATTAGAAGACTAAATATAGTTAAGATGCCAATTATGCCTAAATTTATTTATAGATTCAATGAAATAACAATTAAAATTCCAACAATGTACTTTGAAGAAATAGAAAAACCAACAACCAAATTTATTTGGAAGGGCAGGGTGCCCAGAATAGCTAAAAACATATTGAGAAAGAGGAATGAAGTGGGAGGTCTCACACTACCAGACTTTAAAGCATATTTACAAAGCTACAGTGTTCAAAACAATCACATGTTCAGAAACAGACCTTCTCAACTATATAATGTTGATTTTTTAAACAATTTTTAAACTCTGAAATATAACATATTTTCAAAAAAGCCATAAATTTCAACTACATTGTAATAAATACTTTTGGAACAGATTTCAGAATTTGGTATGGGTTACAGTTCCACTATTTTGAGTCTTACCTTCTACGTGTTCCAAGATACTGGAGACTGAAAGATGTATCAATATAATGATTCAGTATTCATACTCATTTGTTAAATCTTTTTTCTCTGTTATAATATCCCCTTCTCCTTTGATCCCTTTCTCAATATTTAGGAGTATTTGGGTTATACCCATTCTAAATTTTGCATGTTGGCAAGTGGTGTTGATAATATGGATAGGGAGATGGAACTGGTTGATGTTCTTGGAGAGGCTGGCTGTATGGATTTCAGGGCTTATCTGGCCTAAGAAACCATCTGAAGGTTTTAGGTTTCTGGTGAGTAATCTTAGAGTGTGAAACTTTTGTAGAATCTCAGATAAGGCTTTGGATTTTTTAGGTTCTTTGGATTGACAGAAATGGTTTTGGTTGGGGTTTGGCAAACCCTGGTAATTAGCAATAACTAGCTGAGATATCATATAAGTAGCCTCTAGAATAGCCTCTTGACTCTATTTTAACTCTCTAAGCCACTGGTAACTTTTGTTACATTTTTTTCTTTCTTTTTTTTGGTCAGGAAGCCATTGTTGATATCACAGTAGGAGGGACAGGATTATCCCTGGGAGTCATATCCCACATTGCCAGGGAGACTGACACCCTTGGATGTCATGTTCCATGTAGGAGAGAAGATAATGATTTTATTTCCAGATTTAGATTGAATGACAGAACGAGACTATATCTGAACATCAAAAGAGGTTCTCTGGAAGTAACTCTTAGGGTAGTTACAGGTAGGCTTAGCTTCTCCACTACAGAAATGTTTCACAAAAGCAAGCTTCAAGATCCAGGGCTTGGCCTATCAACTTGGGGGTCTTAATGTTCGAGACAGTATCAAGGGTTTTGATAGTGGTAAAGCTTAATAGTTCCATATGATTTTTCCTGTCCCTCAAGGAACTTTGCCAGCGCTTTTAATTATTGGCTCAGATAGTTGATCTTTGATAAGGCAGTCAAGTTGATTCAACTGGAACAGAGCAGACTCTTCAATAAATGGTGCTTGGAGAACTGGATACCCATAACCGGAAGAATGAAAGAGCACCCCTACCTCACACCCTACAGAAAAATTAACTCAGAATGGATCGAAGACCTAAACATTAGAGCTAAGAACATACAACTTTTAGATGAAAACATAGGGAAACATCTTAAAGATCTTGTGATAAAACATAGTTTCCTTGAACTTACACCCAAAGTGCAAGCAATGAAGGAAGAAATAGATTAATGTGATCTCCTCAAAACTGAGCACTTTTTTGCATTAAAAACTTTGTCAGGAAAGTAAAAACACAGCCCACACAAGAGGAGACAATATTTGGAAACACATATCAGGTAAGAGTTTAATATCCAGAATCTATAAAGGGATCTTACATCTTAACAACAAAAAGACAAACAACCCAATTAAAAAATGAGCAAAAGATCTGGACAGACATGTTTCCAAAAAGGCAATACAGATAGCTCAAAACATGTGAAAAGATGCTCAACTTCACTGGCTATTAGGAAAATGCAAAACAATTAGATATCATCACACACCTATTGGAATGGCTATTATAAATTTAAAAAAAACACAGAAAACTACAAGTTCTGTGGAGGGTATGAAAAAAGAGGCACACTTATTCATTGCCGGTGGGTATGTAGAATGTTGCAACTCTCTGGAAGGCAGTTTGGTGGTTTCTCAGGAAGCTAAGTATAGAATTTCTGTATGATTCACCAATACCATTACTAGGTATATATTTGGAGGAACTGAGGTAGGGACACAAAAGGACATTTGTACACCAATGTTTATAATGGCAGTATTCACAGTTGCTAAGAGATAGAAACAGCTCAAATGTTCATCAATGGATGAGTGAATAAACAAACTGTGTTAGATACATATGATGGAATATACACAGCTGTAAGACAGAATAAAGTCATGATGCATGCAACAATGTGGATGAACCTTGAAGATATTATGTTGAGTGAAATTAGCCAGAAACAAAAGGACAAAAGCTATATGGTCTCACTAATATGAACTAACTTTAATAAGTAAAATTTGAGAGTTGAAATTGAGAACCCAAGTTATCAGAAGATAGAGAAAGGGTAGAGATTGGGCATTTGGTGCTTAAAGAGTACAGAATGTTCACCAAGATTGATAAGATCCAGAAATAGCACACTACTAACTGTTAATAGCACTATATTGTAAATACACAGGACAAAGCTGAGTGTGAGTATGATTGAAAGGGGAAGACTAGGGCATGTATAACACCAGAAGGAAAGATAAAATGTAAAGATTGGGAGAATGCAACTTAACAAAGTCTAAGTGGACAATGATGGTTATTAAATGTACAAATGTAAGGATGTTTTTACATGAGGGAGAACAAATGAATGTCAACATTGAAAGGTGTTGAAAATGGGATGGTATGTGTCAAAAAATACCATCAATGCAAACTAGGGTTTATAATTAACAATAATATTGTTATATACTTCCAGAAATTGTAACAAAGGCATATACCAAAGATAAATGTCAAGAGGAGGGGCTATAAGAGAGGGGTATGAGATTCTTTGTGTTTGTTCTCATTTTTATTTTACTTTTAAAATATTTTATCCTTCATTTTTTCTCCTTTTCTTTCTTTGAGGAAGGAATGGATATGTCCTCATATAGATTGTGGTTGTGAATGAATAACTTTGTGACTATACTGGGAGCCATTGCTTGTTTACTTAGGATAGATTGTATAAGTATGAATAAAACTGTTTAAAAATAAACAAAAAAGATAAAAGTGCTGGAGAAGATGTGGAGAGAGAGATGTAGCTGTTGACTGTGGGTAGGGAGTAGAATTGTAAACAGCCCCTCTGGAGGACAGTGTGGTGGTTCCACAGGAGCTGAGTATAAGGTTGCCATGTGACAGTGCAACCTCATTAGGTTTATGTACACTTGGAAGAACTGAAAGCAGGGACAGGAAAGGACATTTTCACACTGGTGTTTGTGGTGGCAGTATTCAAAATCTGCAAGGGATTGTGGTGGCCTAAGGGTACAATTGATGAGTGGAAAGATGAATTGTGTTCTGTACATAGAACAGAAGATTGAGAGCCTGCAAGAAGGAATGAAGTGAGGCAGAAACTAGGTGAGTGAGTCTTGAGGACACCATGTTGAATGAAGTAAGCCCCAAAAAAAGATACTATAATGCCTCCCTAGTAGAAACTATTATGGGCAAACTCTGTGAATCGAATTCAAGAGCATAGATTATCAGGTGAAGGCCCATTGTAAAGTTCCCTGAATTGTAAGTTCTTACAGCAGTGACATCTATTCTTGAGTTGTAAAACTTATTTCTAAATTTTGAGATGCTGAGTTCTTTGTGTATAACCTGGTTGTCCCCTGGAACTTCTGGTATCTCTGTGACACCTAAGACTCAGAGCTAGAATTCTGCAGGTATGGACATCAGCATTACTCCATATAACAACTCTTAAAAAAGATGTAAAAGAGATCAGACTTCAATTAGAGATATGAATGAAGCTGTTCTGGTAAGGACTAGGGTAAATCAGACTAAAGGGTAAAGGGTGACATTGACTGTGCTTTAAAACTTCAACTTCTGTGTGAGACCAAAGGAAGACATGTTTATTTGGTGCAAAGAAAAGATACATACACACACACACACATATATATATATACACACATCATATATATATATATATGATAAATATATATATATTTCTGCAGCAGCTATCTAATTTAACTTGTATGGTCAGTTGATTCAAATACCATAATTACATGGAAACTTGAATAGGGATTGAAATCTTGTTGTTCTGTACACGTTAGTGTGATGCCCCAATACATCCCAGAGTAATATGGGCAGACAATAAAAAATACATATTTTCAAAGTTCCTTGAGGGACAGGGGAAAAAAATAGAAATATTAAACTTCCCCACCTGGAGAATTCCTGATATTCTCGCAAACATTGGGACTATTGATTTAAAAGGACATACATTTAATCTTTGGGCTTGCCCTTATGAAACTTATTCCTGCAAAGGAGAAGCTAAGCCTATGTATAATTATGCCTAAAAGTCACCATGGAGAGCCTCTTATGTTGCTCAGATGTGGCATCTCTCTCTAAGCCAACACTTCAGGTAAACTCATTGCCCTCCCCCATTACATGGGACATGATTCCCAGGGGTATAAATTTCCCTGGCAATGTGGACAGGACTCTCAAGGATGAGCCTGGATCTAGTATCATGGGATTGATAAAGGCTTCTTGACCAAAAGGGGGAAGATAAATGAAACAATATAAAGTTTCAGTGGCTGAGAGTTTACAAATGGAATTGAGAGGATATTCTGGAGGTTATTCTTCTGTATTATATAGATATCCATTTTTAGTTTTTAGTGTATGAGACTAGCTAGAGGGAAATATCTGAAACTGTTCAACAGTATTCCAGTAGCCTTGTTTCTTGGAGATGATTGTAATAACTGTATATCTTTCACATTGTGACCATGTGATTGTGACAATCTTGTGAATGTCACTACCTTTATCCTGGGTATGGATAAATGAGTAAGAAAATAAAGATAAAAAAATAAATCAATAATAGGAGGGATAAGGGGCATGGGGTGTTTTGTGTGTTCTTTCTCATTTTAATTTTAATTTTTCTGAGTAATGGGAATGTTCACAAATTGAATATGGTAATGAATGCATAGCTATATGATGATACTGTAAACGATTGATTTTACACTTTTTATGCCTACATGGTATGTGAATATATCTCAATAAAATTGCATTAAAAAAAAAACATCTGGCATTTCCTTTAAAAAAAAAAACAAGGTGGTGCGATGGTGGCTCAGTGGCAGAATTTCCGCCTGCCATGCCAGAGACCTGGGTTTGATGTGGAGAAATATCAACATCACTGAATGAACACTGATTCATTGCTGGTGTCAATGTAAAGTAGTGCAGCCACTGTGGACAATAGTTTGGCATGTCCTCAGAAAGCTAAGAATAGAATTGCCTTATGACCTGGCAATCCCACTACTAGGTATATACCCAGAAGAATTGAAAGCCGGGATTCAAATAGATATTTGCCCTCTGATGTTCATAGCAGAATTATTTACAATTTCCAAAAGATAGATACAACCTATGTCCATCAGCTGATGAATGGAGAAATAAAATGTCATATATCTATATCTACATATTAGAATATTATTTAGTAATAAAAAGAAATGAAGTTCTAATACATGCAACGGCACTGAAGACATCACATTGAGTGAAATAAGTCAGACACAAAAGGACATATACTGTATGATCTCCCTAAATTGAAACAATTGAATAAACAAACTCAGAGAGTCAGAATCTAGAATATAGGTTGCCAGGGGATGGGGTGGGAATAGGGAGTGGGGAGTTGAGGTTTAAAATATACAGGTTTACTATTTGGTATGATGGAAATCTTTTGGTGATGAATAGTGGTGATGATAGTACAACATTGTGAATGTAACTGTATTACTGTAATTGTATTACCGTACTGAAGTATTTTTGAATATAATTAAAAAGGGAAATGTTAGATTGTATATACACTAGAATAAAATATTTTTAAAATCTATAGCATTACATTACAGTGAGCCCTAAGTTAAGCCATGGACTTCAATTAATAGTATAATTATACACATGTGCTATCATCAATTTTAACAAATTGTACCATACCAATGCAAGGTGTTGGTGGAAGGGTGGTGTATGGAAATTCCGTATTTTACGCATGATTGTTCCGTAAACCCACAACTTCTCTAATAAAGAAAACAAGTCAATCCATCAAGAAGTCATGGCAAATGAGTAAATACCAAGCAAGAGAATTTCAAAATAAATGAATGCAAAAATGACAGAGCTGCAAGGAGAAATAGACAAACTATACTACCCTAACTCTGATTAGAGTTAGAGACTTTAACGACCTTCTATGAACAGTTAATAGGATACCTAGACAGAAAAAATAAAAACAGAAAAGATATAGAAGAGCAGAGCAACAGTACTGGTTGACAGTTTTTAATAGCCATTTAAAGAACACTTAACCCAACAACAGCTGAATACATATTCTTGTCAAGTACCCATGAAACATGTACCAAGATCAATCATATTCTGCGGTGTAATTTTTTCTAATTTAGATGATAGTGTGTTAAGAGAATGAAAGTAGTTATCAATAATAGAAATGACAGGAAAACTTCTAAACATTTGGAAATTGAACAACATACTTCTAAATAATCCATAGGTCAAAGAACTATTCACAAAGGAAATCAATAAACATATTTAGCTGAATGAAAATGAAAATACAACATACGAAAATTTGTGGGTCATAGCTAATGCAGTGCTGAAGGAGAAATTTTTAGCAATAAATGATATAGTAAAAAGTAAGGACATTTTCAAATCAACAATGTTAGCTCTCAACTCAAGAACCTAGAAACAGAAGACTATAATATATACAATGCAAAAAGAAAGAAGAAACCAATAAGGATAAGACTTGAAATAAATTAAATTGAAAATAGTAAAACAATAGAGGGAAAATCAATGAAATATATAGCTGGTTCTTTGAAAAGATGATTAAACTTGACAAACCTCTAGCAAGAATGACAAAAATAGATGGCATAAATAATGAATATTGGCAGTGAAACAAAGGATATCGCTACAGACTCTGTAGACAACAACATGTTACTAAAGAAATACTCAGGAAAATCCTATACACATAAAGTTGACAACTGAGATGAAATGGGCCAATTCCTCAAAAAGTACTACTACTGCAATTCATCTAAGATAAACTAGATAACTTGAATAACCCTGTGACTATTGAGGAAATTAAATCCATAATTGAAAAACTACCCCCAAAACTATTCCCAATGCCAGATTATTTCACTGTAGAATTTTACCAGGCATTAAAAGATTCTAGACACCTATTTTCTTTCAGAAAATAGAACAGAGGAGAATACTTCCAATTTGTTCTATGAAGCTAGTAGTAATCTAATACTAAAACCAAAAACAGTATAAAGAGGGACAGTACAAAGATACCTAAAAAATACAGACACCAAAATCTTTAACAAAAATATTGTCTAATATGATTCAGCAACTTAAATATAAAGGATTGTACACCATGACAAAGTGGAGTATTCAAAGAATGGAACATTTGAAAATCATAAACATGTTAAAGATGTAAAAATGACATAAACATATCAATGATACAGAAAAGACATGTGAAACATTTCAATGCCCAATCATTAGAAGAACTCTCAGCAAATGAGAGATACGAGGAACTCCTTCAACTTGACAAAGATCATTCACAAAAGTCCCCTATCACTAACATTGTGGTTAATCTCAAAATAATCAACTTTCCCCTACTACTGGAAACAAGGCAAGGATAACTGTTCTCACAATAGGATTGAAAATGTTGGCTACTACGATAGGGTAAGAAAAGGAAATGAAAGGCATAAATATAGGAAAGGAAGAAATACGTTTCCTTATTTACAGTTGATGTGATTGAATATGTAGAAATTTCCAAGGCATCTTTCCTAGAACTGATCAAAACCAGCAAATTTCAGGGTACAAGGAAAATATTTTAAAATGTGCGGTATTTCTACTATCAATGAACACATAGACAAAGAAATTGAAATATCACACCATTTCAAATTGCTCAGAGGAAAATGAACTACTTAGTTGCAAGTCCATCAAGACACATACAGAGTGTGCATGCTGCAAATTACAAACAATTTGTGAAATAAATCAAAGAAGATCTAAGTAAATGGAGGAGCATACTGTTCTCATGGTTTGGCAGACTCAACAAATGGCCTTTTCAACAATGGTGCTGAAGAACTGAAAATCTATTAGAAAAAAACAAAAAACAAAAAACAAAAAAATAATCTCCACCTAAACCTCACATGCTATCCAAAAATTGGTTCAAACAGAGCTAGAGACTTAGATATAAATTGTAAAGCTATAAAAGTTTTGAGAAGAAATAGGAGAAAATATTTGGAAACTAGGGTTAGGCAAAGAGTTCTTAGGACACTGAAAGCAGGGAAAAATGATAAATTGGTCTTCCTTAAAATTAAAAACTTTTGCTCTGTGTCCCTGTTAAGGAGATGAAAACACTAGTTATTGATTTGGAGAAAATATTTGCAAAGTACGTATCTGCCTGATAAAGGGCTAGTACCTAGAAAATAAAAAGAAACCTCAAAACTCAACAGTGAAAGACAAACAATCCAAATCAAAAATAGTCAAAAGACACAGGGAGACATTTTACAGAAGAGGATAATATAGATGAAATAAGCTCAGGAAAAGAGGCTCAACAGTATTAGCCATTAGGAAAATGCAAATTAAAACCACAATAAAATATCATTGCGCATATAAAGATAAAAAAAAACAGAGACATCACCGAAATTTCTGAAGGATGCGGAGAAACTGGGTCATTATTGGTGGGAATGTAATATTATAGAGCCATGCTAGAAAACAGGTTAGCAGTTTTCTTTATAAACAAAAATGTACAATTATCATACAACTAACAAACGAAATCTTGATATTTAGCTCAGAGAAATGAAATCTTGTGTTCACGAAAAACCCTGTATGGGAAAGTTTATAGCAATTTTATTTATAATAGTAAAAAAACCGGAAACAATGAAAATATCCTTCAAAAATTGACTGGTTAAACAAACTGTAGAAGTCCATGGAGTACTAGTTAGCAATAAAAAGAACAAGCTATTGATGCATGCACAATCTTGACGAATCTCCATAAAATTATTCTGAAGGAAAAAAATCCAGTTCCAAAGAGTTATATACCATATTATTCCACTTGTATAACTTTTTAGATGGCAACATTATGAAATGGAGATAACTGCCAGGAGGTGGCCCGGGAGGGAAGTAGGTGTGGGTATAAAAGGATGACAGGAGTGACCACAATGGTGAGGGAATTGCTTTTATTTTGTGTGTATCGGTGTAACTATCTTGTTTGCCACACTATAATATAGTTTTGCAAGAAGTTATGAGATCTCTCATTTCTTAGAACAAAATGTGAATCTACATTTATCTCATAATTAAAGCTTAATTTTAAAAGTTCAATATCTCTTCCAGTTGCATGTTAAGTATTTAGTGACAAATTTGAACAGAATGTGTAAGATCTATGCAGTGAAAAAATGCCTTAAAATACTTTTTAATTAAAACTTAAATAAATGGAGAAGGTCTTTCTTAGATCAAATGACACATCATATGCAAAAGTTAACTTAAAATTTATCATAGACTTGAATGTAAGAACTAATCCTATAAAATTTCTAGGAGATAAAATGAAAGTCTTAGTGATCTTGGGTTTAACTCAGATTTCTTAATTATGATCCAAAAAGCACAAGGTTTAAAGCAAAATAAATCAGTACATTGGACTCATTATAATAAATAGCTCATGATTTGCAAAAGATATGAAAGAAACAAAAAGGAAAGATACAGAGTAGGAGATATGGTCGCAAAACATATATATATATATATATATATATATATAGCAAAGGAAATTTATCTCTCTAGATAAATTATATCTTTTATTTTTTAGATAAATTATAAAAATGTGCACAGTAACAGCTCAATTAAAAGGGGGCATGAAAGATTGAACAGATACTTCATGAGAAAAGATATATTGAAAGCATAAAAGTACATGAAAAGTTATTCATTATTAATAGTCCTTAGGGAAATGCAAATAATAGCCACAAAGAGATACCATTATATACCTATCAGAATTGCTAAAATTAAAAGTGTAACCATAGCTAGTGTTTGTGAGGATGGAACTGGAAACCGGAACTCTCACATACATAGTTGGTGAGAATTTAAGATGGTACATGCACTTTTTTTTTTATGGTAAGCTGTATGGCAGGATCACATTTCATTATTTTTCCCTGTGAGTATCCCATTATTGTAGCACCATTTGTTGAATTTTTGTTTGCTTTTCATTTGTTTGGTTTTTGCTTTTTTGTTTTTGGGGAAGTGCATGGACCAGGAATCGAACCCGGATCTTCTGTATGGCAGGCAAGAATTCTACCACTGAACTACCCTTGCACCCCAATGGCACATGCACTTTTAAAAATAATTTGACAATTTCTTAAAAATTATGTATATACTGATAAGTCATACAAAAATATCTTTAACATGATCTGGCCATTCCATTCCTGTGTATTTACTAAAGAGAAATGAAAGCATAGGCTTACTCAAAGACCCATATGTGCATATTCTTTATTTATAATTTTTAATGACTAATGGCTTTATATGCAACAGAGAATAATTTAGAAACAACCTGATTGCACATCAAGAGATAAGTGGAAAAACATTGTCATATATCTTTGCATAAATTGCTTGACTATTACTCAGAAATCAAACAGAGTAAACTATTGATAAATGCCAAAACATAAATGGAACTCAAAATAATCATGCTAAGGGAAAGAAGCCAGACAAAAGAAGAGAGCATACTGTATGACTCCATTTGTAGAAATAAAAAAAAACTCCAGATAATGAGAGCTAACCTGTGGTGACAGAAAGCAGATGGAACCTATGGTGACAGAAAGCAGATGGGTTGTTGCCTAGGGATGGGGGCAGTGGGAAGAGATGGGAGGAAGGTAGCAGGGTGCAAGGGAAGTTTTAAGGGATGATGGGCATGATGGCTAGCTCAATGAGGTCATGGTTTAATGGGTATGTGTATATGTCAAGCTGCATCCAATTGTACATTTTAGATATGGGCAGGTTATGGTATGTCAATTATACTTCAGTGAAGCTGAAAACAAACAAATTAATGAAGGGGGACAATTAGATGTACACTTAATACTTGCCAATACATGATAGTATGCTTGAGTTTCACAGCTTTGCAATTCCTAACAGGGTGAATCAGTCTTTGATTCTCACACTCTAATACTATCTGTTAAACTTAAATCATAAAATGTTTTTATTTGTATGGTATTTCTTAACAGGACCATAATTAATTACTTTAAACATATTTCTTCTTAGATAGGAGGCAGGTTCAGAAGCCCCTCAGTTTGGACATTAATTGAACTCCTAAATGGCCTTTCTGATTGAGATACCTCCTTTAATAAGCACAGAATTTGTTATTAGGAAGTCTCATTTTACATCAGGGAGCCTCCAATTTTGGTTCCCCAAACTTGTCTTAATTTTTATTTCTTTGCCTATGAAAGATGAATACAAAATCCATTTTTAAAAATGTGTCAAATGAGGTAATGCCTATTAAACATTAATCTATATATTGACATACAGAAAATACAGTCTATTCTCTGACTAGAATATACATTCCAATATTAAATTTTTCTTAAATTTCATTAACCCATTATCTCCAGACAGTAATCTCAGGAAAAGAATAAGTGACAGATAAGTTTTGCTGGAGAAAAATTTGAAGAAGGGGGAAAGGAGCCCTGCTTCATCACAATAAATATTGGCTCTGGGTTGTTGTGGGGAGGCTCAAAATGCAAAAGTTTAGACGGAAGAGAAAGGAGAGTGGGAATCGAGAAGAAACATGGTGTACTTTATAAATTTCCTGCCATGCTAGTTCTTAGCTTAAAGCATACATTTTTTTTTCTTAAAATTCACCACCTCCAGGATCAAATACAAAGCCTTGGCATTTAATATGCAGACCCTCTTCCTCTTGGGGTTCTTGCCCCACTCTACTTTTACAAATATTTCTCCTATAATACTTTATTATGTACTGTACAATCCAGCCAAATTGGAGCACTTTCAATTTCTGAAATACGTAATTTTCCCTTGCCATTTGTTTAAGTTATTCTATCTCCTGTGGGCTTCTTCTAAACTTCCATGCTAGGTAGCTAGTTCTCTTATTCAGGACTTGGTTTAAATGTCACTTTATTTGTGAACATTTTCCTTTTTTCACTGGAAAAATTAATTTTCTCTATGGCCCTTTGGATACTGTCACAACCAACGAACCAGTTTTAGGTCAACTCCATACTTGATTTGTGTTTCATTACTTTTCTCATAATGTACTTTTTCTGCTCCAGAACCCTATCTGGGATGCCATATTACCTTTAGTCATCACGCCTCTTGAACCTCCTCTGGGCCGGGAGGTATATCAGACTTTCCTTGTACATGATAACCTTGGCAGTTCTGAAGAGTTCTGGTGGGGCATATATAGAAAGTCCCTCTGTGTGGGTCTGTTTGATATTCTTCATTGGATTAGACTGGGCTGTGAGCACTTGGGAGGGAGAAGTAGAGTTCTGGTTAGGCATGTGTAGACTGTCCCTCTATGTGGGGTGTGTGAGATATTCTTCTCTGGGCCAGACTAGGCTCTAGGCTCTTGAGAGGAAGGTGACAGCCCATCATTTCGAGCTTATCTGCTAGCAATATGACTTATGATGTTAACTTCCATCAACTAACTGAGGTGGTGCTTGCCAGGTTGCTGTAAACTTGCCTTCTCTCTCCTTTCAATATGGTAATCTTTGGAAGCAAGTTAGTGAACAGCCCACATTAAGGGCTGAGGTGTTGTATCTTCTGAAGCACAGATGTTTTTATTTTTGATTAAGTACAATTTATCTATTCTTTCTCTGGTTAGGTTTGCTTTTAGTTTTCATCTCTAAGAAACCATTGTCTATATTGAGAAATCACATATTGAGAAACCTTTGCCTAATCCAAGAGTCACAAAGATTTGCACTCTATTTCCCTCTGAGTTTCATGGTTTGTGCTCCTACATTTAGATTTTAATCATTGTGAGTTCACTTTTGCTTAGTACTTGAGGCAGGGATCCAACTTCACACATTTGTACATGGATAACCCGTTGTCCCAGCACCATTTGTTGAAAAGGCTATTTACTCTCACTGAATTGTCTTGACTCCCTTCTCAAAAATAAATGACCCATAAATATAACAGTTTATTTCTAAGCTCTCAATTCTATTCCATGGAGCTATATGAATATCCTCATATCAGATTCACAACTCAATTTTGGTTACTACAGATTTTGATTACTGTAGTTTTGAAATGTGAGTCAATCTAAATTTATTCTACTACACGATTGTTTTTTCTATTCTGGATCCTTTCAGTTTCCATATATATTTTAGGATCAGTTTGCCAATTTCTGAAAAATAAGGTCAGCTGGTATTTTGGCAAGGGTTTCATAGAATTTGTACATTAATTTTGGGGAATATTACCATCTTAATGATATTAAATCTTTCAATCTATGTACACAGGATATAATTCCATTTATTTTGATGTTCTTTAATTTCTTTCGACAATGTTTTTTAGTACTCAAGTAACTTCTTGCATATTTAAAAAGTGCTATTAGCAAGTATTTAATTATTTTTTGCTGTTATTGTAAATGTAACTGTTTTCTTGATGTTTAGGGGATTGTTTATTGCTACAGAATGGAAATATATTGATCTTTTCTAGTAAAAAAATTTAATTTAAATTGCTAGCTGTAATAATTTTTGTGGATTCCTTGGTTTATAAATATATACTAGATCATATTATCTGAAAATAGAGAAAGTTTACTTCTTGCTTTTCAAGTTCAATGACTTTTATTTCATTTTCTTTCTAAATTCCTTTGATTACAGCCTTGCATTCAGGGAATAACTCCCACTTAGCAATAATGAATAATCCTTTTTATATGTTGCTAGTATTTCAATAAAGAATTCTACATCTATATTCCTAAGAGATACTGGTTTGTAGTTGTGTTTTTACTTTTTGTGATGTCATTTGTCTTGTTTTGGTATAGAGTAATAATGGCCTCATAGCATGAACTGGGAGGAGTTTTCTCTTCTGTATTTTGGAAGAATTTATGAAGCATTAGTATTAATTCTTCCCTAAATGATTGATAGAATTTATTAGTGAAATTATTTGCTCCAGGGCTTTTCTTTGTTTGGAAATTTTTGATTACTGATTCAAAATCTTCACTTGTTACAGAGCTATTCAGATTTCCTATCTCTTCTTTGTGTCAGTTTTAGTAGTTTGTTTCTTTCCATAAATTTGTCCATTTCATTTAGTTTATCTGTTTTTTGGCATATAATTTTTCATGGTATTCTCTTAAGATAATTTTAATTTTTATAAGGTCATTAGTAATGTCACCTCTTTTATTCCTTTCTCTTTTTTCTTCTTGTTCAGTCTAATTAAACATTTGTCAATTTTGTTGATCTTTACAATGAAACAACTTTTGCTTTCATTAATTTTATCTATCATTTTCCTATTTTCTATTCCATTTATTTCCACTCTAATCTTTAGTACTTCCGTCCTTCTTCTTGATTTGAGTTCAATTTACTTTTCCTTTTATAGTGTCTATGGTAGATGCTTGGGTTATTGGCTTGGAATCTATCTTGTTTTGTAATATAGGTATTAATAGCTATTTAACTGCATAATATATGTTCTATATGTTGTGCTATGGTATTCATATATCGCAAAGTATTTTCTAATTTTCCTTGTAATTTCTCGCTTGATCCACTGGTTATTTATCAGTGCATTTTTTAATTTTCATATATTTGTGAATTTCCCAAATATCCTTCTTTTGTTGATTTCTAATTCCATTCTATTGTAGTTGAATAGAATGTATGATCGCATGGTTTCCATCCTTCTAAATTTATTGACACTCGATTAGCCTAAAATGTGGTTTATCCTAGAGAAAGCTCAACATGCACGTGAGAAATATGTACATTCTTCTGCTGTTTGGGGAGAGTGTTCTACAGACATCTGCTGTTGTTTATAGTGTTGTTCAAGTCTTTCTTTCTCCACTTAGTTCATCTTTGTTCTAGTTGTTTTGTTCATTATTGAAAATGGGTTATTGACGACTCCTGCTATTATTGTATTGCCTATTTTTATTTTTATTTCTGCTAGTTTTTGCTTGATTTTTTCCTCTGTCATCCTCAAAATCTAGGTATTTCATCATTTGTCTTTTTATTTTCGGGTTTTATTTTTCCAAGAACTTTTCTCATTTCCATGGTTTTCCCATCACCTATATCAGAAAAATGACCATATCTATCAAATGTGCTCAGATATCCCTTCTGAGATTCATGTTCATTTTTCCAATTGTCTATCAGGCTGATTAGAACTCCTATTATATCTTTAGGATTTATCCCAAGTGTTGCATTTCCACATCTGCTTTCAATCAATTGCTTAAGCCCTATAGTTCAATTTTTCAATATTTTCCTCTCCATCCTTCTACCTCTGTTGCCATTCCCCCTTTTTCTGCAATGATCAATTTTTTTTTAGTTGCTTTTCTTATCTTTATTTTTTAGTACATGTCAACAATCTTTCATCAAGTATAGGGAGAAGTTCAAATTCCTTCAAATATGAGGTTTTTTGTAAGCAGGTCCTTGTTTACCAATTGAAACTTAAATCCCAAACTTTCTACCCCCATTCTTATTAAGCACTTCAAAATTCTCTCAGCCAAACTGCTTTCTAATTGACGAAGAACTTCAAATTCCACTACTTTTCTTTTTAAAATGCTGCCCTGAAATGGTAACGTGCATAACTGTTTAACTTATGGTTGTTCATGCTTATTTAAGATTAAGAAATGCAATAAAATTCATCCATATTTCATTACGCTAAAGTATTAAAAATAGACTACTTAACAGACTTTTGCAGGTTAGAGGTTTTAAATGCCCAAATGATAAGGAGGAAACAACTTTAGCACTTTGTTAGTAAGGGTAAAAATGGAATAAATGGTATCAACATGAAGATTTTTTTCTCTCCTGAAGAGGAACAGATAGGATGGCATATGTTTTTCTAAATGTGGAGCTTCTCAGCGCTGTGTTTAACTAGTAGTATAGTAGTAATTAGATGACTCAGCTTCTGAAATGCTCCCAAACTAAGTTGTGCAAGTCAAGTGTTCTAGTATGGTATGCAGTGAAAAGCATAAAGACATTATTTTTATTTGAGATATTTTATAATAGGTCACTAGGTTAATTTGATTTGCTAAAAGCTTTTTATCACTAGAAAAGTCACGATAGATTTTTTTCACGATTTCTTGATGTGGCTTAGAAAGAAAGAGAACAGTAGGTCTCAGCATCTCTGACAGATCTAACAGTTTAACAAACAGTTCTCAAATTCTTGCCCCTCAAGAAAGATCAATTAAAAATAATAAACTCAAATTTTCTTTGTGAAACTAGTATTGTCAGAGTTGTGTATTTGAAATCCTTGGGTGTAAGAGATTTAGACATCTTTAAATATGCTTATGGGAGTTGTTGCCAGATACTATATTTCTCTGGTTCTATGACTGGGATTCACAGGTATAGTTAGCTAGTTCCCTACATCATCCTAAATTTCATCTTGCTTCACTCTTGTCTTCCTTCCACCCAGCTTACAGGCCTGGAGGTCAAATGGGACCAGTTGTTAATCAAGGCCAGTAGTAACCATGTCTACATGGGAGCACCATGTTTCATATGTCAAGGGACATCCATCGCTCTCTCTTCTTGTCAAAAAGAAAATTAAATTAGACTAATAAAAATCTCTTTTTCTGCCCTGATCAAAGGCCTGTGAGCTCCTTAGGCAGTCCCTGACACAGCCTTGACTTGGGAGGAACTCAACATTCTGGTGACATCATTTTCATAGTGCATGATTGTCTCTTTGGGCCATTATTCTTCAGATTCACTTGTTTTTCACAGACTATAGGCTAGATAATCTAGACTTCCTTTGGGGTGTTAATTAAGAAGAGTATCCAAAATTAATCAGCAGACTCACTAGGGCGAGGGGAGCTGTCTGAAGACCCTATAATATAACATGCTCCTGGTGCAGAGAAATGAGCCCTCGGCTATTGACAAAAAAGCAAAGAAGTGCACAGACGGCAATGTGACATAAAAATTCATATATATATACAAGTAAACACTTATTTTTCTTGTCAGCTTGTCAACTTTAATTATAAAGGTTGATTTGCTATTTGGCAAACCTCAACATTGTGATGTTGGCCACTTGAAAAGCATCGTATGGTCAATGTTTTAGAAAAAACAATGAGGAAGTCAATGGATGGATGATGTGTTTAAAGTCCACACCTGTATCTGATATTTAGGGTTTTCTTAGAACTGTAGGTGAAAACTTATAGTTTCTCATGTTTTGAACATACTAAAATCTTAGAATGTAGTATAAACATTTTTGTTTTTTACCCCGAAGTTCTGACTTAGATTTGTCAAAAAAAATTAAAGAAATTGTAACAGAGCTAATAAGCCATATCATATCATCCTTTGCATTTTCTTGGGACAGTATGACAGGCATTCCAAGGAATGAATAGCTTATCTTAGCATTTCTAATTTAGTACAGCCTATTTATTTCCAACAGACATATCAGTTTAGGGTTATAATATATTTCTACTTGATTGTATGCATCAAGAACAGTCTATCAACTTAGGTTTCTTAATTCATTTTTCTTTAATCACATTCATCTTCAAAGAGAAATTTTTTGTGGATACATGATCTTGTGTCACTAGTTTTGTTATTAACAATGTAGGATGTTTATGCAAAACTCACAAATAAATTTCAGTGATCAATTTGAAGGACACAAAATTTTGTTTTGCTTTGATTTTTGACTAGAGACATGATTTCAAAAGCTTTTTAACACGTTCTAAAATTTTCTTAAGTTCAATATTCTGAATGTTGGCAACAAAGTAATTTATCAATGATATTCATATTTGTCTCAACTATTTCTTAGGATAATGAAATGGTCGTTTAAATATTCTTCCCAAAGACCATCCTCAAATATCTAGTTCTCTTTATCCTCACTTTGATAAAAGAGTTCTAAGGACATTATCTGCCAGACTAGTATTTTCTACCTCTTCGCTTCGGAGTGTAATCTTACAAACATACTAAATGTACCAATAATTGTTTAGTACATAACGAATATATATTCATTCAATATATATTTACTTGATTTCTAATATACATGCTATCATAGAAATCACATACTCTTGGATACATCCTTTTCTTGTGCCATTACAAGATATTATTTAAAAACATATTTTAGTAATAAATGGATAGTCTTAAGAGAAGTAGACCATTTTATTGGAAATTTTTTAGGCAGTTTTACTGAGATTTATTCACACATCATACAATTCATCCAAAATCTACAATGTCTTTTATTATAATCACAGAATTGTGCATTTATCATCACAATAAATTTTAGAACATTTTCATAATTCCAAAAAAGAACTCCATATCCCTTAGCAGTCACATCTCAATTCTTCTATGCTTGCCCAGTACTACCTAACCACTAATCTAATCCTGCCCCTATAGATTTATTTACATTTACATTTTATACAAATGGAATCATATCATATGTAGTAGTTTGTGTCTGGTTTCTTTCACTCAGCATAATTAAAAAAATTAGTAGTAGTAGTATTGTGTTTTAATTACAGAAGATGTAGGTTTACATAAAAGTCACGTAAAAATACAACAGTCCTATATAATCCCTATTGTTGGCACTTTGCATTCCTGTGGGACCTTAGTTACTAAAGAAGAAAGAATATTAAAATATTATTGTTAACCACAGCCCATAGTTTGCATTAAGTGTATTTTGTTCCCATATACCATTCCATTCGTAAAACCTTGTAATAATGACTTGCATTAGTTGTAATTCATGAAAGAACATTCTTATATTTGAACTATTAGCCATCATCATTATCCACAGCAGTGTTCACTATATTATTAACAGTCCCATATTTTATCCTCTAACTTTCCTTCTAGTAATATACATGACCCATGACTTCCCCTTTCATCCACGTGCACAAATGTAATGCAGCACTGTTAATTACCCTCACAACAATGTACTACCATTGCCACTATCCATTTCCAAACATTTACAATCAACCTAAATAGAAACACTGCACAAATTAAGCATCAGCTCTTCCTTCTTTATTCTCATTCAATCTCCTTTTAACCAACTAGATTCCAATTCTGAGTTTACTTACAATTAGTTCATATCAGTGAGATCATATAATGTTTGTCCTTTTGTGTCTGGTTGATTTCACTCAACATAATGTCCTCAGGGTTCACCCATGCTGTCGTATGTGTCAGGACTTCATTCATTCTTACAGCTGAATAATATCTATCATATGTATATGCTACATTTTGTTTATTCATCAGTTGATGGACATTTGCGTTGTTTCCATATTTTGGCAATTGTAAATAGTGCTATCAACATCAGTGTATAGATAACTGCTCAAGTCCCTGCTTTCACTTCTTCTGGGTCTATACTTAGTAATAGGATTGCCAGGTCATTTGACAATTCCGTACTTAGTTTTCTGAGGAACCATCAAACTGTCTTCCACAGTGGCTACAACATTTTACCTTCCCACCAGCAGTGAATAAATGTTTCTATTTCTCTACAACCTCTGCAACACTTGTAGTTTCCTGGTTTTTGTTTGTTTTTGTTTTTTAATAGAAGTCCTTTCTAGTAGGTATGAAATGGTATCTCATTGTGGTTTAGATATGCATTTCCCTAATAGCTAGTGGTGTTGAGCAAATTTTTATGTGTTTTTCTGCCATTTGTATTACCCCTTTGAGGAAACATCTATTCAAGTCTTTAGCTCATTTTTTAATGGGTTGTTTATCTTTTATTGTTGAGTTTTAGGATTTCTCTATATGTTCTGGATATTAAACCTTTATTGTATGTATGGTTTCCAAATACGTTATCCCTTTCAATAGGCTGCCTTTTCACATTGTTGACAAAGTCTTTTGAAGTGCAAAAGTTTTCTTATTTTGAGAGGATCCCAGCTTTCTATTTTTTCTTTCATTTTCTATTTTTTCATGTGCTTTGGTATAAAATCTAAGAAACCATTACTTACCACCAGATTAGAAGATGCCTCCTTACATTTTCTTCTAGGAGATTTATGATCCTGGCTCTTATATTTAGGTCTTTGATCCATTCTGAGTTAATTTTTGAATAAGGTATGAGATAAGGGTCAGCTTTCATTGTTTTGCAGATAAATATACCATTTGTTGGATGGTATCCCAGTTGAGTGGGCTTAGAAACCTTCTCAAAAATCAATTGATCCATAGATGTGAGGGTCAGTTTCTGAATTCTCAATTCAATTCTATTGGTCAATATACCTATCCTTATAACAGTATTGTGGTGTTTGACTTCTGCAGTTTTGAAGTATATTTTAAAGTAAAGAAATATGATTCTTTCAACTTTGTTCTTTTTAAAAATGTTTTCTGGCCTTTCAGGGTCCCTTCTTCTTCCAAATAAATTTGATAATTGGCTTTTCCATTTCTGCAAAGTAGGCTGTTGGAATTTTGATTGGGATTGCGTTGAATCTGTAAATCTGCTTGGGTAGTATTGATATCCTAAGGGTATTTAGTCTTCTAACCCATGAGAACAGAATATCCTTCCATTTATTTAGGTCTTCTTTGATTTCCTTTAGCAATGTTTTGTAGTTTTCTGTGTCCAAGTTCTTACATCTTTGGTTAATTGTATTATAGGATATTTGATTCTTACAGTTGCTATTGTAAATGGAATTTTTTTCTGGATTTCCTCCTCAGATTGTTCATTAAAAATGAATAGAAACACTATTGATTTTTCAGTGTTATCTTGTACCCTGCCACTTTGCTGAACTCATTTATTAGCTCTAGTAGGTTTGTTGTAAATTTTGGGGGCTTTCTATATATAGGATCATATCTGCAAATAATGAAAGTTTTACTTCTTCTTTTCCAATTTGGATGCTTTTATTTCTTTTTCTTGCATAACTACTCAAGCTAGAAGTTTAGCACAAAGTTAAATAACAGTGGTGACAGTGGGCATTCTTGTCTTGTTCCAGATCTTAGAGGGAAAGCTTTCAGTCTTTCACAATTGAGTATAAACTTAATTGTAGGTGTTTCATATATGCGTTTTATCTTATTGAGGAAGTTTTCTTCTATTCTTATATTTTGAAATGTTTTTATCAAGAAATGATACTGGATTTTGTCAAATGCACTTGTGAAATGATCATATGATTTTCTCCCTTTGATTTGTTAATGTGGTGTATTGCATTCATTGATTGTCTTGTGTTGAATCACCCTTGCATACCTGGGATAAAACCCACTTGATCTTGGTGTGTAATTCCGTTAGCATACTGCTGAATTTGATTTGCAAGTATTTTGTTGAGGATTTTGTATCTACATTCATTACAGAAATTTGTAATTGTCTTTTCTCATAGTATCTTCATCTGACTTTGGCTTTAAGGTAATGTTGGCTTCATAGAATGAGTTAGGGATTATTTCCTCCTCTTCAGTTTTTTAGAAAAGTTTGAGCAGTATTGGTATTAATTATACTTGGAATGTTTGAGAGAATTCACTTGTGAAGCCATCTGATCCTGGACTTTTATTTGTTGGGGGTGTTTGATGGCAATTTAATCTCTTTATTTGTTATTGGTCATTTGAGATCTTCTATTTCTTCTAGAGTCAGTGTAGGTTGTTGGTGTGTATCTAGGAATTGTTTATTTCATTTAAGTTGTCTAATTTGTTGGCATACAGTTGTTCATAATATCCTTTTATGATCTTTTTTAAAAACTTCTGTGTGGTTAGTAGTAATGTAGCCCCTCATTTCTGACTTTATTTGCGTCTTCTCTTTTTTTTGTCAGTCTAGGTAAGTGTTTGTCAATTTTATTGATTTTTTCAAAGATTCAGTTTTGTTTTTGTTGATTCACTCTATTGTTTTTTTTTAACTTTTTTATATTGTATAGTATAACATATACAAAGCAAAGAAATAAAAAAGCAATAGTTTTCAAAGCACTCTTCAAAAAATAGTTACAGGATAGATCCCAGAGTTTGTCATGGGCTACCATACGATCCTCTAACATTTTTCCTTCTAGCTGCTCCAGAATATAGGAGGCTAGAGGGATTAAATACTTTTATATCATTACAATCGACTTTTATTTCCTTCTTTTTTGTGAACAATAGCTTATACACAAAAAAGCTATAACTTTCAAAGCACAGCACCACAATTAGTTGTAGAACATACTTCAGACTTTGATATGGGTTACAGTTTCACAGTTTTAGGTTTTTACATCTAGCTGCTCTAAAATATTGGAGTCTAAGAGAGATATCAATTTAATAATTCAGCATTCATATTCATTTGTTAAGTCCTATCTTCTATGTATAATTCCACCATCACCTTTGATCTTTCCATACCTCTCTCTGGGGTTGTTTGGGCTATGGCAATTCTAAATTTTTTGATTGGAAGGGTCTGTCACTAATATGGTATAGGCAGATATTCTGGAGAGACTGGGCTAGGTTTCAGGATTTATCTGGACCAGGAGCCCATCTGGAGGTTGTAAGTTTCTGGAAAGTCACTCTAGTACCTGGAACCCTTGTGGAATCTTATTTGTTGACCTACATGTTCTTTAGGATTGGCTGGAATGGTCCTGGTTGGGGGTTGGCAGGTTATGACAGGTAGCAAGGTCTACCTGAAGCTTGCATAAGAGCAACCTCCAGAGTAGCCTCTCGACTCTATTTGAACTCTCTCTGCCACTGATACTTTATTTATTACACTTCTTTTCCCCCTTTCAGTCAGGATGTAATTGTTGATTCCATGGTGCCAGGTCTGGATTCATCCTTGGGAGTCCTCTCCCACATCACCAGGGAGACTTTCACCCCTGGATGTCAGGTCCCATGTAGAGGGGAGGGCAATGATTTCACTTGCAGATTTGGGCTTAGAGAGACTGAGGTCACATCTGAGCAACACAGAGGTCCTCCAGAAGCAACTCTTAGGCATGCCTATAGTTAGTCTAAGTTTCTCTGTTACCTACATAAGCGTCACAAAAGTAAGCCTCATGATCGAGAGCATGGCTTATTGATTTGGGTATCGCTAAGGTTTGACAGTATCAGGGGATTCCCTGATGGTAAAGTTTAATAGTTTCATAGTCTTTCTCCCCTCACTTAGGGACTTTGTCAATACTTTTTGGTTATCTGTTTAATATACTCTAGGATGTTTCCAGACAATACAATAATCTATACAGAATTAAAGGACCCCTTTCTTATTCTGTGCTTCCTGTGTTTCAGTTGTTCAAATCAGCTATCCAGATAGATTGAATTAGATTATGCACTACAGAATATTTCAGTTACAGATCAAATAAAGCTTTTTTCCCATTGGTCTCAAAGAGCATGTGTGGTTCTAAAATATAGACACTGTCTTTCTTACCCCTGTGTTCTGAATTACTTTATTCCCAACCCATTTGGCTTCATTCTTATCTCTAAATATCAGGTTATATATATAAAATAGCCTCTCAAAATCCAGAAATAATAATTAACGCTCCAGACTTAATGTGTCTGCTCTAAAAGCTTACAATCTAGGCATAAGTGTCTCAATTTTTCCACATCTTCTCCAACATTTATAGTTTCCTGTTTGCTTAATAGCAGCCATTCTCACAAGTGTGAGGTGGTATCTCATTTAGTCTTGATATGCATTTTCCTTATAGCCAGTGAAAATGAGCATCTCTTCATGTGCTTTTGAGCCATCTGTATTTGCCCTTCAGAAAAATGCCTATTTATATCTTTAGCACATTTTATAATTGGATTGTTTGCTTTTTTGTTGTTGAGTTGTATGATTTATTTGTGTATACAGGAAATCAAACCATTGTCTGATATGTGATTTCCAAATATTTTCTCCCATTGAATTGGCTGCCTCTTCACCTTTTTGGCAATCTTTTGAGGTGCAGAAGCATTTGATTTTGAAGAGTTCCCATTTATTTATTTATTTTTCTTTTGTTGCTTGTGCTTTGGGTGCAAAGTTTAGGCTTCCTATTACTAGGTCTTGAAGATGTTTCTCTACATTTACTTCTAGAAGGTTTATGGTGCTAGTTCTTATATTTAGGTGTTTGATCCACTTTGAGTTAATTTTTGTGTAAGGTATAAGGGTCCACTTTCATTCTCATGGCTATTGATATTCAGTTCTTCCATGCCCAATTATTGAAAAGACTATTTTGTCCTAGTTCAGAGGATTTGGGGGCTTTGTCAAAAATCAGTTGACCATAGATTTGGTGGTCTATTTCCGCACTCTTGATTCAATTCCATTGGTAAATGCTTCTGTCTTTGTGCCAGTACCATGCTGTTTTGACCACTGTGGCTTTATAATAGGTTTTAAAATCAGGGAGTATTAGTCCTCCCACTTCATTTGTCTTTTCTAGGATGATTTTAGCTATTCAGTGTCTCTTTCCCTTCCAGATGAATTTGGTAGTTAGTTTTTCCAAATCTTCAAAGTAGGTTGTTGGGATTTTGATTGGTACTGTGTTGAATCTGTAGATTAATTTGGGGAGAATTGACATCTTAACTATATTTAACCTTCCTATCCATGGGCAAGTGAAGCCTTTCCACTTATTTAGATCTCCTTTGATTTCTTGTAGCAATGTTATGTAGTTTTATGTGTGCAATTCCTTTAAGTCCCTAGTTAAGGTCATTCCTAAGTATTTGATTCTTTTAGCTGCTATTTTGTTTTTGTGTGTGTGTTTTTTTTTTTTTTTTTTTTTTTTTTTTTTTTTTTTTTTTTTTTTTTTTTTTTTTTTTTTTTTTTTTTTTTGGATGCCTGGTCTGGGAATTCAACCTGGATCTCCCACATGGAACGTGGTCATTCTAACCTCTGAACTACTCGTGCACCCTTTAGCTGCTATTTTGAGTGAAATTTTTTCCTTTACTGACTCCTCAGCTAGGTCATTGCTTGTGTATAAAAATGTTACTGATTTTTGCACATTAATTTTATATCCCACAACCTTGCTGAATCTGTTTATTAGCGCAAGTAACGTTGCTGTAGATTTCTTAGGATCTTCCAAGTATAATATGTATCATCAGCAAGTAAGGAGAGTTTTATTTCTTCCTTTCCAATTTGGATGCCTTTTATTTCTTTGTCCTGCCTGATTGCTCTAGCTAGAACTTCTAGTGCAATGTTGAATAATATTGGTGACAGTGGGCATCCTTGTCTTGTACCTCATCTTAGGGGGAAGGCTTTCAATCTCTCTCCATCATGTATGATGCTGGCTATCGGTTTTTACATATTCCCTTTCTCATATTGAGGTAGTTACCTTTGATTCTTATCTTTTGAAGTGTTTTTGTCAGAAAAAGGATGCTGAATTTTGTTGAATGCTTTTTCAGCATGGATTGAGATGATCATGTGATTTTCCCCTTTTGATTTGTTAATGTGCTATATGATATTAATTGATTTTCTTGTGTTGAACCATCCTTGCATTCCTGGTATAAACCCCACTTGGTCATGGTGTATAATTCTTTTAATGTGTGGTTGGATTAGATTTGCTAATATTTTTTGAAAATTTTTGCATCTATGTTCATTGAGGAGATTGACCTGTAGTTTTCCTTATAGCATCTTTAGCCAGTTTTGGTATTAAAATTATATTAGCTTCATAAAATTAATTAGGTAGAGTTCCTTTTTCCTCAGTTTTTTTGAAAAGCTTGAGCGGAATTGGTATTAGTTCTTTCTGGAATGTTTGATAAAATTCCCCTGTGTAGCCATCTGGCCCTGGGCTTTTCTTTGTAAGAAGGTTTTTGATGACTGATTGAATCTCTTTACTTGTGATTGGTTTCTTGAGATCTGGTTTGTTGGGATCTTCTGTTTCTTCCTGAGTCAGTTAGCCTATTTGTGTGTGTTCTAGTTTTTTAGCTGCTCAAATGTAATATACCAGAAATGGAATGGCCTTTAAAAAGAGGAATTTAATAAGTTGCTAATTTACAGTTCTAAGGCTGAGAAAATGTCCCAATTAAAACTAAGTTTATAGAAATGGCCATTCAAAGGCATTCAGGGAAAGATACCTTGGTTCAAGAAGGCCAATGAAGTTCAGGGTTTCTCTCACAGCTAGAAGGGTACATGGTGAACATGGCCAACGTTTCTTTCTCATCTGGAAAGGCCTGTGG